>PVHX01015545.1:0-46321 GCA_004024805.1 Geosciurus inauris
TGTGGAAGCAACCCAGATGTCCTTCAATAGATGAATGGATAAAGAAACTGTGGTACATATACACAATGGAATATTATTCAGCAATAAAAGAGAATAAAATTATGACATTTGCAGGCAAATGGATGGAATTGGAAAGCATTATGCTAAGTGAAGTAAGCCAATCCCAAAAAACCAAATGCCGAATGGTCTCTCTGATTAGTGGATGCTGATGAATAAGGGAGGTGGGAATAGGAAACATAAGAGAAATAGAGGAACACCAGACGCAACATGGAGGAGGCGGGGGACAGGAAAGGGGAATGGGTATAGTAAAGATGGTTGATTGAGATCGTTATCACTACCCTTGGTGCATGTACGAAAACACAACTGGTGTAACTTTATCTGGTTTGCAACCAGAGAAATGGAAAAACTGAGCTCTATATATGTGCTATGACTTGAAATGCAATTAAATAAACTAATAAATAAATAAATAAAAATATTGCAAAAACAAATTCAGTGGATGTGGAGAAGTTGACCTGCAATTCACTGAGAAGGAACCAGAAAAATCAAGAAGTATAGATATAAAATGGAGATTTTTGTTGTTCTAGAAACTTAGTTACAAAAAGAAAATAAGCAATAGAACAGGAGCTAAAAGAAAAAGGGAAAATTATTTTTCCCTTTATATAGATTGGAAAGCTTTTTCATAATGACAGCAGAAATAAAAGTCTAGTCTAATGACAATACAGATTCCAAAATAAATAAAATTGCCCAAATAAAATAAGTAACACTTGAAATATTAAATTACTACTAGCAGTTCCTCAAGCCTTCCTTTATAAAATCAATCTGCCTATAATTAAATATTTAAATTAACAATTTATTACCAAAAATAATTCTACATAATTTTGGTTAATGCCTGATGAGTAAAAGTTATTCTGTTTACTCACGGAGCTTGAGTACGGGTAGTATATTCTTTGAATTCACTATCATGAATAGTGAAATAAGGTCGGAAATCACTGAAGTACTTTAGTGGAGAAATACAGCTGAGGAACAAGAAGAACATGTAAAACAAAGGACAAAAATTAAAAGTTCTACTCCATAACTATGAAACATCTGTATAAACAGTATATACCCATTGGGATAACCTATTTATTTTGATAAAACTAATAAACCCATTTTAGGGAACTAAAAAGACAAATGGAAATATGCAATGTGGAATGGCATAATGAAAGACCACTGGTTTTGGTGCCGAAACTAGGGTGAAACTCTGGCTCTCTCGTTCACTAGCTATGTGCCTTTGATAAAACCCTTACCATTCACACATTAATAGTTTTCAAGGGCTAATTTCAGGTATGTGAATGAATGTGCTTGTTGTTCATAACAATAAAGACACAGTTCTAGCCCCCATAGAACTTGAATCAATTTTCTCATCCATAAAATGGTACTATAATAAAAATTACCTTCTGACAGAATTGCTGTGTGGATATAAGTAATAATGTATGGGGAAACACAGCACAGATGGGAAAGTGCTACAAATATCACCATCAGGAAGCAAATATACTCACTTAACAAGGGCCAGTACAGTCTCTGATGACTCTGATGGTGATGGCGCCATGACCACGAGGGGCTCCCCCAACAGCACCAGCTCCCAAAGCATCTGACTATGAAGGAAAACTGGGCAGAAACACCTGGAAGGTGTTTACACAGAAGAAATATTTTGTTATTTATCCAATCCTGCTTTTTAAATCCTTACACAATCATTCTAAAAACTTATTGATCTAAATTCTCCTGGTATTTGTATCTTGATCTGATCTACTAATTGAGAACATGGCAATGTATAATCAAAAGCTTTATTTATTTATTTAGCATTACTGGGATTAAACCTAGGGCCTTGACCATAAACTCTACCATTGAGTGACTACCCTAACTCCCTTACTTTTCTCATAAGAGACAGGGTCTCACTGGGTTGCCCAGGCTGGCCTCAAACTTGTAATCCTTCTGCATTAGCCTACCAAGTAGCTGAGATTACATGCATGCCCTACACACTAGCTTCTAAGTTCCTTTTATACACACAAAAGTATATATCAATTTGACTCATGCCAATATTTATAAGGTTAAATGCAATACATTATTAAAATAATGAAATAGCTGACAAACAACAAGTGCATATAATTAAACTGTTTTACCATGATAGCTCTATTTTATTAATATTCTATTTTATTAATATTAATAATTTGAATTTCTGTTCTAAATACTTCGAAAGAAATTTAAAAACAAATTTTCTTTTTTTTAAATATTTTTTTAGTTGTCAATGGATCCTTTATTTTCTTTATTTATGTATATGTGGTGCTGAGGATTGAACCCAGGGCCTCACACGTGCCAGGCAAGCATTCTACCACTGAGCCACAAACCCAGCCCTAAAAACTAATTTTCTAAAGGGGCATTTATTGGATGTGCTTAGGGCCTTGCTAAGTTGCTGAGGCTGGCCTCAAAGATGTCATCCTCCTGCCTCATCCTACCAAGTCACTGGGATTACAGGTATGTGCCACCACAACCAACGAACACTGATTTTGTTTTCTTTTTTTAAGTCTGGCAAATACCAATTTTTATCATGTAAAACACTATGAATGTTTTCTTCCAATTTTTTAGATATCCTATATTAGAACATTCATTTTCTCAACGAACAATATCACAAAGCAAGAGAAAAAGGCAGTTAACAAGTTTTTTTCTTTACCTGAAAAGATCCACTTCATGAACAGTAGGTAAAATAACAGATATATGTGTGTCTACCTAAGAGGTGAAAGACAAAAATAACAGAAAAGGTATCACTAAAATCTGCAGAAATTGATTTTTTTAAATATGTTTATCTCATGATCAATAAGCCAGGTTTCCCTGTCTACCTTTTTAAAATTCTCTTCTGCTAGAAGCAATCAGAGAGAGAATGGGTCTACCCAATCTCCCATAGTACAACAGAAGACAGAAAAAAGATACTATGAATAAAGAATTAGTCCAATAATCAGGTATAAGATTAGTTCACAACTGTGTGAAATACTATCATTAATACTAGTTGATATATGTAACAGAAAAAAATCAGTTTTCATACTGTTCTCAATTTTTACTCAATTCAAAGAACAAAGGGAATGCTAACACACCAGTCAAAACATTTCAAATGAAAAAATGCAACCCCACCCATGAACAGATGTTGCTTTTGGAAAACTGGAATGGAATCATAACTACGGAATCTTCTGTGTTTGTGTGTGTGTGTGTGTGTGTGTGTGTGTGTGTTACTGAAGACTGAACCCAGAGCACTCTTTTAAATTTTTTTATTTAGAGATTCAGTCTCCCTAAATTGCTGACAGTGGACTTGACTAGGGAAACTCCTGCTTCAGTCTCCTGATTCACTGGGATTATAGGCAAGTGCTACTGTGCCTGGCACCACAGAATCCTTTTGACTGAATCTCTTAAAATAAGAAGTCCATTGGCCACTCTTCTAAAATAACTGCTTTTGCCAGAATTAAGCCTTTTTTGAAAAAATATTTACAGTCCCCTTGGCCTCACAATTAAAGTTCTGGGTTCTCCAGTGTCTCCTGAAGAAATACTATGGGCAAAAAAAACTAAGAAACATTAGAAAGTTTATTATGAATTCATTTAAAAATTATCCAATGGAATATTTTAGTAACATTCAGAAATATATAATAAACAAACTGCATTTGCTAGATTAAAAATTCTGTGATCATTTCACTGTAGTACCACACTACCTGCTGAGTTAACTGTACTATTTGAGTTGTCCCAGGCTTGTCATAACATGTGGGAATCCGAACCTTAAAGAGAAAGAGATTATCTTTGGCTATAAAAAACAAGAATGAGAAGTACCCCATCTTGCTGCTAAAAGGTATACTCAGCAATGTCTAAAAAGCTATAAAGAGTATTTATATCATATTTTAAAACTAAGGCTATATTAATTTTAGCCACAGCAGAAAGTAAGTAAACCAAGGACTCCATAGCCACATGCAGAGAGAAATCACTAATCCACTGAGAAGCAAAACTGTTGAAAAACAGAAAAAGGATATCAACCTCATACTGTTTCCTGTTTATTATCCCAATCTTTGCTTCATTAATATACACCCACCTAAACACACCCTCTTAATCTTGCCAAATTTTTTGATAAGTCCCACAGGAAACAATGAGAACTCTTAACCCAGAATATCAGTATTACTTTTCATGATTTCCCATGGAAAAATAGAATACACATTAAAAAGAAAATAAGCACATGTAAAAAAGAGAACCTTGTCAAAAATAAGTCCAACTTGATAGTGAGTTGAAAAGCCTGAGAGTAAAATGCTAATTAATTTTTTTTTAAATCACCTTAACAGAGAACACTTGGGGATAGATATGTTTGGTCTGACATTACATGTTAAGAAGATCATTTAGGACTGAGAACCAATGGGTTTCCAAATTTCTCTTAATTTTTTAGTATTCATACTCAATTCAAAAAGTACTGTTTCTGCTTACCACTCATCACTGGAGGCACTGGTATAAACATGGAGTTGTAGAATACTAGGAAGCAACATTGATGTTCACATATATTACATAGGAATGATACTCCTGTGAAAACTCCACAGGATGCAGTGGGACCAGAGCTGCAGAGTTGTGTGGCTAATGATTCTATGAAACAGGATGAACTGTGGTTTCTCTGTAATTCCTCACATCAATAACAAGCGAAAACAATGACACTACTAAATGTTATGAGGGAGTTAAGAAGTAAAACCCATATGTTAACTTCCTACAAAGTTCTTTAAAAAGGAGACAAATGAGCTAAAAGCTATTACCTTCATCACCACCCCCATGATAGGCAGATGTAATGTTTTCCCTGGCACTGGAGCAGGCCATCGATCAACATCATTACAAGCTGAAAAATATTTTCAAACAAAATGCTTTCTTAGTGTTAAGTAGAAACATTAAAGTATTAAAATGCGGTGTTAAAAATCGGAACTCGGGGCTGGGGCTGTAGCTCAGTGGTAGTGTGCTTGCCTAGCACAGGTGAGGCACTGGGTTCGATCCTCAGCACCACATATAAATAATAAATGAATAAAATAAAGATCCATCAACAACTAAAAAAATATTTTAAAAAAATTAGAACTCTACTTTCTATAAAGCAGAAAAATATACTGGGAAGAATGGAAGATAAAATAAAAGTACAAGTGATAAAAATATCAACATTTCACTCAGAAACATGTTCTAGGATATAAACTGATTATATATGTATGTATATATATATAGGTCTGGATAGATAGGTTTGTTTGTTTGTTTGTTTGTTTGTTTGTTTTGGCACTAGGGATTTAACCCAAGGGTACTTTACCACTGAGTTACATCCTCATCTCTATTTTTTATTGTATTCTGAGACAGGGTCTAAGTTGCTCAGGGTCTTACTAAACTGATGAGGCTGGCCTTGAACTTGCAATCCTCCTGCCTCAACCTCTTGAGTTGCTGCAATTACAGGTGTGTGCCACTGGGCCTGGTTAATAATTATTTTTTAAATTTTTTTTTAATATTTTTTTTAGCTGTAGATGAACACAATACCTTTATTTATTTTATGTGGTGCTGAGGATCGAACCCAGTGCCTCACACTTGCGAGTCAAGTGCTCAACCGCTGAGCCACAACCCCAGTCCCTATTTTTTAAATTTTTAATTATTTTTAGTTGTAGATGAATATAATACCTTTATTTTATTTATTTATTTTTATGTGATGCTGAAGATCAAACCCCAGTGCCTCACATGTGCTAGGCACGCACTCTACCACTGAGCCACAACCCTAGCCCCTGGTTAATAATTTTTTGAAAGCGACAAATTAATAGGTTTAAAGGGAGTTCTGTTCATTTATTTTTTTTTTTTTGGTACTGGGGATTGAACACTGGGGTACTTTACCATTGAGCTACACCCCAGCACCCTCCTACTTTTTGTAGACAGGGCCTAGCTAAGTTGCTAAGGCTGACCTCAAACTGGAAATTCTGCTTCGGTCTCTAGAGCTGCTGGGATTACAGACGTGTGCCACGGCAACTGACTCCTGTTTATTTATTACTACTAAAACTGGCTACAAATACACATCACCTTCTATCTGTATCAAGTTACTAAGGATTGTGTTCATTGATACTGAGAACTGTCAACTCAAAATTCATTTATCAATATCCTAATAAATAGACATTGTCTATGTTGTTAGAGGAAATAACAATAGATACCATTTTTGTTGTCTGTGGGGAAAAAAATGCCAGACAAATAGTTTTGTTTCTCCCACCATATAACCCTTAAATTCTTCTGATCTTTCAGGTCAACTTCATCTCTATCATATATTTCCAGTAAATTTTTTTAGACTCCTTCATAAAGGTACATAACTCTTACAATGATTAGCTTACCTGCTTCCAAATAAGGTTCATTCTTTTCAAAATACTCTGGTGCTATCTGTTTGAGCACGGTGTGAAAAAAATGAATGTAAGGTAGTTTGCTGATCAAAACCAAAGACTGGAGGGGAAAAAAAAACAATGTTTCTTTTAAATGTCTAATGATATAATTTAAGTTTGCCATTCATGTCTTGCAGGAGCAATTACTAACAAATTCATCAAAAAGTATGCATTTTGAAATAAAAAGACTTTTACATAGTGGATAGTTTAAAGGAAACACACAACTATAGCCACAGAATGCATAAAGTTTAACCTTACTATCACACTTGAAAAGCATAAAGAAATAATTCAGATGTTCCTATACTTTAAGGATAATTTCCAAAGCTTAGCTACTGTTGTCCATAGCATAGGGACATTAGGAATTAGGCATATGAAATTATCCTTTTAAGGAAAGAACAAACTGTGATGCTCTTCCCAGAGACCTATGACTGTTGTGTTCTATAGTTCAACTGTCATAGCCATCTAGTTAGAAATTATGACTCTCCAGTTTTATCACTTCAGATTTAGATTATGCTGATTTCTTTTAAATGAAGTTTTTTTCTAGAAAAACACTCTAGCTTTCTATCCAGCATTGACTGGTGGTCAGGGCAAATTCTGGTTACGAATGGAAAAGGTGTGTCCTGCTAGCTGGGATTAAATAGAACTGAATTTTTTTTTTTTTTTAAGGAAGAAAAAGACTATAAGTTTACAATAGAAACAATAGTGGCTAAGAAGTTGCTAAAATTTACTTACTGGCTCTTCAAAAAAAAAAAGATACACAAGCTTTTATTAGTTGTAACAATATTACAATCTGTTTATTCTTTCCTTTATTCTAAAATGTCAAAATCAAGCAGACTCTTCCATATATTAACAAACTTATTATCAAGAGCCTAGCACAGAGATAGTAAAAATTCAGTATCAGTTAAAAATCTACAGACAGGTATCTATAATCTAAAACACACAGATAAAGTATAAAGTGTAGTATGTTTAAAGATAAAATACTGGGCTGGGATTGTGGCTCAGTGGTGGAGCGCTTGCCTCGCATGCGTGAGGCACTGGATTCGATCCTCAGCACCACAGAAAAATAAATAAATAAAGATATTGTGTCCATCTACAACTAAAAAAAATATTTAAAAAAAATAAAAAATAAAAAAAAATTTTTTAAAAAGATAAAATACCAAAAATTTGAAGATTAGTAAATTACTATTTCTCTAACTACAGTATAAAAATACTTTTTTACTAGTATATATGAAAATTACCTTCTGAAAGTAGCCTCTTTTAAGGGTTTTATCTCGAACTTGTCGAAAATACACATATCCATAAAAATAAGCAGGATCTTTCTAAAAAAGAAGTGACCAAAAAATAAATAAATAGCAATCCTTTAACATTAACATCAGCTTCCTTTATAAACCCAAATCAAGATGTGAGGTATATACACAAACAGCTAGTAGTGCTTATCTAAAAACACAATTCATGACAGCAGTTACCAGATAAAATCCTGCTAACTTGTCTAAATTATAAAACAATCATAATCTAAATATTAAGTGAGACATTTCCCCTTGTAACTTATGTTTTTCATTCACATCAATATTAGTTAAGTTAATTAAAATCTTATATTTTCTGCAAAACTATAGTAAGTTTTTTTTTTTAATTCTTACTACAATTTTGAGTTTATCAGGGCTAAGGAAGCAATCTTTTTCCAAAAATGAGATGTCCTGATGCAAAATTTTGAAAGAGAAAATGAAAGGAGTTAAATGCAACCTGGATCTTTTATCGCCAGTTATAAAGAACAATTAGAATGTTATTAGTATACAATCTGAAAGGTGATTACATTCCAAAAGCTTTAGGGCTTTTCTATCCTAGTGGAATATTTTGGTTCAGTTCCTTATTTGACTGTTATTTCTTTAAAAAAATATTCATTGACCACCTACTTTAAACAAGGTATTGTGTTAGAGAAGAAAAAAGATGCATAAGACATAGTTCCTTAAGCAGATTACAATCTAAGATGGATAAGAAAAGTACAAAACTTACAAAGTATTACAGGAAGGGCAAGAGGGAAGAATATGACTTCATGGAGGCAGATAATTTTTAACTGAACATTGAAGGATGGATTAAACAAAAACAAACACATTCCAGATTTAGAGAGGCAGGAGTTTGAGCAAAAAATAGAGACAAAAGACACAAGCTATCTTAGGAAAAAGAACATAGTTTGGTTCTGCTAAAATATGGCACATGTATAGAAGGGAGATGAGGATGGAAACTGAAAAGGTAAAGGGTCTTTGTGTGTGTGTGTGTGTGTGTGTGTGTGTGTGTGTGTGTCTGTAGCTGGAGACTGAACCCAAGGCCTGGTGCATGCAAGGCAAGCACTCTACCAACTGAGCTATATGCCCAGCCCAAGGGTCTTATTTTTAAAGGTCTAAAAAGTAAGGACAAAAAAAAAAAATCAGTGCTATCATTAGCTCTTTTTTCATTCAGCAGCAATTAGTAGTCATTTTAAATTCTGTTTTTATAATATATATGTATACTTCAGCTGTCAACAATATGTAAGATGTAGTACGTTAGAAAAAACAAGAGGTAGATGTTCTTGGAGTAAATTTCTTACTCTGACCGGCCCCCAATTTCCTCATCTATAAAAGGAACTCTTTCAGAGGACTGTAGATAGTAAATAAATTAATAAATGCTTATTAATACAGTGCCTCAAACATAAAACAGTCTTAGTACATAGCTACTATTATCAATTGGAAGAACATGTTGATTGTGGTAGCAATAGAAAATGGAAATGGAGTAACTAATGACTCTAAGAGTTGACATTTCAAAAGGTATTATCTTTGCTGAAAAAAGGTTCCTACTATTAGTAGAATTCAGGAAAGTCAATTTGTAAAAGCTGATTTTAGGCAAATGATATTAAGTTCATATGCAGTGTGCTGACAGGAAATCCAAATGGAAATGTTCTTCATCCAATCAGAGATACAAGCATGAAGTACCCAAAGAGAGACATTTACAGATTCTGAAATCATGAATTATTAAAATTGTTTTAATAAACAGTAACTGCAAAACAATATTCATTAAAAATACATATGAAACAACTGAAGTATACATATGTATGATGGACAACTCAGGGAATAACTACTTCAACACTGGATGATATTGACTACCTAGTACCACTCTACTCCCACATTCAAACAAATTATTATTAAAGAAAAAAATTACCTCAGCATTCTAATTCACTTCTATAATTCTATAATTCACAATGGCATTATACTGTTTCCACAACATATTATAACTTATAATTTTATTAGATCTCTTTCCCTCACATGCTGAATTCTTATCCATTAGACTCACTTAAATTCAGCTATATAATAAAGTTAATAAGCAAAAGCAAATTTCTAAAAGCTATCAGAGGTAATGGAATAAATGAGGTCTATAGTAACAAGCTCTTAAGTTTCTTCTCACATGGACATTTTTCTACGACTACTTTTCCAACCTTTAAGTAAACTGGTAAATCTTTGTCAAATTGATCCAGGAGACAATGTAGTGACACCCTCCTCCCAGAAGACTGTCGAAATCTAAAACAAAACTGGGTATCTCCAAGACAACCTAATAAAAACAAAAATGAAAGAAATTAAGAATAGTATAATATTTACTTATTCAGTTTCATCATCCTTTTAGAGCTAAAGAAATCAAATGAATCATTTTTTAAAAATTTTTAGTTATAGATGGACATAATACCTTTATCTTATTTATTTTTTATGTGGTGCTCAGGATTGAACCCACTGCCTCACACGTGCTAGGCAAGTACTCTCCAACTGAGCTACAGCCCCAGTCCTCATATGAATAATTTTAATTTGTTCTGTCATGTTTTTAAAAAGGAGATCCTAAAACTTCACATGCCTCAAAAGATGATTCAAACCATCTTTGCTGGTTAAAGGCAAAGGCAAAGCCATAATGTACCCTACCTTTTTTGGGGGGGCGGTCAGTATTTGAGATTAAACTCAGAGGTGCTCTACCACTGAGCACAGCCTCAGCCCTTATTTTTTGAGACAGGATTGAACTCACAATGCTCCTGCTTCAGAGTCTCATGCAGCTGAAATTACATGCATATGCCACCATGCCCAGTTAAAGCATGTCTTAAAACCAAAGACTCTAATTTTTCTATTCCATTTCCCCATGTAATTAAAAAATTTTGCAAACTGTTGCAATTGAGCAAAAGAAGCCAAACACAAAAGAATACATATTGTTCAAATCCATGTATATAAAAAAAAATGTTAAAGCAGATAAAACTAGAGTGATTAGGAGTTCATGACTGGATGATAGAAGTATAAAGAAAAGCAAGAAAATTATAACAATCAGGATAGTGGTTACATTTGAAGGTGAGGGGAATAATATTAGAAGTGGCATGAAGAGGCTTTTTTTGGAGGGGGGCGGTTTCTGGGGATTGAACTCAGGGGCACTCAACCACTGAGTCACATCCCCAGCCCTATTTTGTGTGTTCAGGGTCTCACTGAGTTGCTTAGTGCCTCACCGTTGCTGAGGCTGGCTTTGAAATCCTCCTGTCTCAGCCTCCCAAAGTGCTGGGATTATAGATGTGTGCCCACATGCCCAGCCATGAAGAGGCTTCTGAGATGTTAGCCAAGTTCTGTTCCTTGATCTTGGATATTTTATATTTCACAATAAAAGCTCTTCCCCCCTCCACACACACACACCACCCAGTACTGGGGATCAAACCTAGGGCTTCACATACACTAGGCAAGCACTCTACCACTGAACTCATCCTCAGCACAAGCAGCTTTTTTAAAAAAATATAACATAGAAGACTCAGGAAGTACTAAAGTAATTGACTTTAGCCATCTGAATTAAAAATGAATTTTTAAAACTTCAATCATTTTAGCAAATCTCATTAAATGCAAACCTTAATTAAACTGCCAGGTATTAATTATTTTAAAAACTATATATACTCTAATAATTAGCCTACTAAGAAAACATATGAAGTAACTTGTCACTCAAATTTTCCCAGAAAATTTACTACAGAACTAGTAACACTGTTACTACAGAACTAGTAACACTGTAATAAATATGAAATGTGCTCAATATACTCCACCCATGGGGCAATGAAACTATTCTAAAGTTGATTATGGCAACAGTTGTACAGTTCTGTGAATATACTAAAAATTACTGAATTATGTGGGATGCAGCTGTAGCTTAGTGGTTAAGTACTTGCCTAGTATGCACAAAACCCTAGTTTGATAACCAGCCAATTGAAACTCACTGAATTGTATACTATATATATGGGTAAATTTATGTTATGTGAATTATATCTCAACAAAGCTATTATTTTTTAATTCACTTCACTGCCAATTGGAGCAAATATTCAAACTTTTTTTCATTCAAATGCAAAAGCCCCTCTGAAAAAGGCCCCTCAGATCACAGAGCTCTAGAAATCACTGGTCTCTGTGCCAAACTGTTCATTCAAGGAGCCAGCTCTTTCAATCATGGCTCCTCCTGCAGGAGCAGGTGATAAGACAGAAAGAGATCTCCCATTTTAAAACTATCATAGACACAGAGTATTCTGTAAGTTTTCTTTCCGTCTGCTACTTCAACAGAGACTGCAAAGTAAATGTAAACAGATGGCATCTTCCTATATGAAAAAAAAATCCGAGATTTGAGGAAAAGAAGATTAAATATTTCACCTGAAGGCACTACAGAACTTAAAAATATTATTTCTATATTATCACAAACACAGCTATAGAGTGGGTTAGAATGTGTAAGACTAAGATAAAATTTCAAGAGCCAGCCCCATTCCTGGGCCCTCAGCTTTATGTAGTCACTCTCCCTGTGATTAGGATGGCTGACTTGGAATTGCTGAGAAACAGTACTTTAGATCAGAGATTCTCAAAATGTAATTGCTGGACTGATGCCAGCCCACAAACTTTTATTACTTATCCAAATAAATAAGCAAATTGAGAATAAACATTTGAAAAGCTTTATAGAAATTTGACATTGCTGTGACAAATTGAGACCTTTGTTTTGCATTTGTTTTTCATTTCATTTCATTAGACTACCTATTATTAGATAATTATCTATTATTAAATAATTCATTTAAATTTCATTTTACAAAAGTATTGGTCCACAACAGATTGGACATTTTAAAACCCCGACTAGTCCTTCAACATAGATGTGTGAAGTGTAAAGTATGTAATAATGTCACTGCTGTTTACAGAGAAGAAATTATGAGACAAATATGATCTGCATGTCAAGTCCATCCAGAGCAAGAACTGATTTTTCCCTCAGATTCCTCAATGCTTCAAATTCTCTCTATTGATGTTGAGTTTTCTCTTTGGACATGTTATGTAATATAGTGCTTACTGTACTTGGGTATCCAATATAGCTTAAGCCTCAGGAACACCTAGATCCAAATGATGTTAATGATAAACAATAAGGAGGAAAAGAATCTGACAAGTATGTATCAGAAGGATAGCACATTAAAACTTACATTTCTATAGATAAAAGCCATTCAAATGGAATAAGAAATTGAAACCTAAAAGCAGACCAAAGTTTTTTCCCAAGTCATGAGTATGTGTGTGTGTGTGTGTGTGACAGAGAAGGATTATGAGACTAGCAAACCATTCTACTGAGAATTCGAAAAGCACTTTATCTATATAGCCTTCATACAGTCTAAAATATTGCTTTACTTTTTCTTCTGCATATCCACGAAAACAAAACCTTGATTTATGATTTTGGTTTTTTTTTTTTTTTTTTTTTGGTACTGGGGATTGAACTCAGGGGCACTCAACCACCAAGCCACATCCCCAGCCCTATTTTGTGTTTTATGTAGAGACAGGGTCTCACTGAGTTGCTTAGCACCTCACTGTTGCTGAGGCTGGCTTTGAACTTGCGATTCTCCTGTCTCAGCCTCCCTAAGTGCTGGGATTACAAGCTTGAGCCACTGTGCCCAGCTTTATGATTCTTTCCTAAAGTCTGCTCCACTGTGTATTTCCATGTCACAGTGGAATTAATTTTTTATTTTGGGAAAAATTAAATCCATTTCAAAGTTGGCACAGTAATTTCAGCTTCCATTTAATAGACACAGAAGAGAACCAAACTGTTTGGAAATCACAACTGAGACCAATGATATCAAACACGTCCAAAATACAGTCTTTTTTTTTTCACTTGTCATTTTTTTAATTTATTTATTCTACTTTGGTATACATGATAGCAGAATGCATTTTGATTCATTGCATCAGATGGAGTACGACTTTTCATTTCTCTGGTTGTATGTGATATAGAACCACACCACATATGCAGTCATACATGAAGCTAGGGCTTCATGAAGTAAGGTCCATTCCATCTCATTCTACCATCTTTCCTGCCCCCATATCCCCTCTCCTTTGACCAAAATTCCTCCATTCTTCCCGTGTCCCCTCCCCCATTATGGATCAGCAAGCATCCACTTATCAGAGACAACATTCAGCATTTGGTTTTTTGAGACTGGTTTACTTCACTTAGCATGATATTCTCCAACTCCATCCATTTACCTGCAAATGCCATAATTTTATTCTCTTTTATTGCTGAGTAATATTCCATTGTGTATATATACCACAGTTTCTTTATCCATTCATCTACTGAAGGGCATCTAGGTTGCTTCCACAGTTTAGCTATTCTGAATTGAGCTGAATAAACATTGAAATGGCTGCGTCACTATAGTATGGTGTTTTTAAGCCCTTTGGGTATAGACTGGAGTGGGATAGCTGGGTCAAATGGTGGTTCTATTCCAAGTTTTCTAAGGAATCTCCATACTGCTTTCCAGATTGGTTGTACCAATTTGCATTCCCACCAGCAATGTATGAGCATGCCTTTTCTCCCACATCCTCGCCAACACTGACTGTTGCTTGTATTCTTGATAATTGCCATTCTGACTGGTGTGAGATGAAATCTTAGAGTAGTTTTGATTTGCATTTCTCTAATTGCTAGAGATGCTGAACATTTTTCATGTGTCTGTTGATCGATTGTGTATCTTCTTCTGAGAAGTGTCTGTTCAGTTCCTTAGCCCATTCATTGATTGGGTTGTTTGTTTTTTTGGTGTTTTCTGAGTTCACTATATATCCTGGAGATCAGTGCTCTATCTGATGCGTGTATGGCAAAAATTTGTTCCCAGAATGTAGGTTCTTTGTTCACTTCATTGATTGTTTCTTTTGCTGAGAAGAAGCTTTTTAGTTTGAACCCATCCCATTTAGTGATTCTTGATTTTACTTCTTGCACTATAGGAATCTTGTTAAGGAAGTAAGGTCCTTATCTGACATGATGAAGATTTGGGCCTACTTTTTCTTCTATTAGGCGCAGGGTCTTTGGTCTAATTCCTAGGTCCTTGATCCACTTTGAGTTGAGTTTTGTGCATGGTGAGAGATAGGGGTTTAGTTTCATTTTGCTGCATATGGATTTTCAGTTTTCCCAGCACCATTTGTTGAAGAGGCTATCTTTTCTCCAATATACGTGTTTGGCACCTTTGTCTAGTACAAGATAACTGTATTTAAGTGGGCTTGTCTTTGTGTCTTCTACTCTGTACCATTGGTCTACATGTCTATTTTGGTGCCAGTACCATGCCATTTTTGTGGCTATAGCTTTGTAGTATAGTTTAAGGTCTGATATTGTGATGTCTCCTGCTAAGGAGACTCTTCTTGCTAAGGATTGCTTTAGCTATTCTGGGTCTCTTATTCTTCCAAATGAATGTCATAATTGCCTTTTCTATTTCTATAAGGAATGACATTGGGATTTTAATTGGAATCACACTGAATCTATATAGTGCTTTGGGTAGCATGGCCATTTTGACAACATTGATTCTGCATATCCAAGAGCATGGGAGATTTTTCCATCTTCTAAGGTCTTCTTCAATTTCTTTCTTTAGTGTCCTGTAGTTTTCATTTTAGAGGTCTTTCACCTCTTTTGATTTCCAAGTATCTTTTTTTTTTTTTGAGGTCATTGTGAATGGAGTAGTTTTCCTAATTTCTCTTTCAGAGGATTCATCACTGATGTATAGAAATGCAATTGATTTATGGGTGTTGATTTTATATCCTGCTATTTTGCTGAATTCATTTATTAATTCTAGCATTAATAGATGAATTAATAATTCCAAAAAATTCTGGAATTTTTTGGATCCTCTAAGTACAGAATCATGTTGTCAGCAAATAATGATAGAGTTCTTCTTTTCCTATTTGTATCCCTTTAATTTCTTTCATCTCTCTAATTGCTCTGGCTAGTGTTTCAAGGACTTATGTTGAATAGCAGTAGTAAAAGAGGGCATTCCTGTCTTGTTCCCATTTTTAGAGGGAATGCTTCCAATTTTTCTCCATGTAGGATGATGGTAGCCTTGGGTTTAGCATAGATATCTTTTACATAGTCTTTTAACGACTAGTTAATGTTCATGAGTTCAGATGGCAAGGTGTCTGCTTTCAAAATCTTTTATCAATTTCACTTGTAAATACCAATGATATTTTGGGTAAAATGAACCATTTGACGTGCAGGTTTTTTTAAAAGGCATTAAAAAGCATCTATAGGATCAGACATGGTGGTGCACTCCTGGAATCCCAGTGACTCAGAAAACTGAAGCAGAGCCAGGCATGGTGGCGCAGGCCTGTAATCCCACCATTTTCAGAGGCTGAGACAGGAGAATCACAAGTTCAATGGCAAGGCATTCAGCAACTCAGTGAGACCCTGTCTCTACATAAAACACAAAATAGGGCTGGGGATGTGGCTCAGTGGTTGAATACCCCTGAGTTCAATTCCCAGTACCAAAAAAGAAAGAAAGAAAGTTGAAGTAGAAGAATCACAAGTTTAAGGCCAGTCTCAACAATTTGAGACCCTCAGCAACTTACCAAGACCCTGTCTCAAAATATAAATAAATAAATAAATAAATAAATAAATAGGGCTGGGGATGTAGCTCAATCGTAAAGTGCCTTTGGGTTTAATTCCCAATACCAGAAAAAAACACATTTTCCCCTCAGTCTTTGGCATCCCTAGTAAAACTACATGGCAAGTATCATATACTTGGATGGCAAAAAAAAAAATGTATTTCAGCATTTTGAAACAATGCAAAAGACTGCCAAAGGTATATAAATTTACATCAATAAAGCATTTGTAGTACCTCTTTCATCTTCTCCTAAAAAAAGAAAACAAAAATCCCGTGGGTAATTCATATGCCTGAAATATTAGAAAAATTTTTTGATTTATATAGATCTGCAATTGAGTTCAACTTCCAAAAAGAAAATGATATATGCAGAGGCTAACTTAACTAGACATTAAAACAGCTACTCAAACACCAAAGTAAGAATTAACTTCTTGCTTGCTGGGATGAAGGGAGGTTTCTCCTCCACTCTCTTATGTTTAGTAGACTAAGACCTGTGTTTTAAATCAATCAAAACAGATTAACAAGAGAAAATATTTATTTCACATGCACATGAACACTTCACAGAAAAAAAGTAATAACCCTAAAAGGTAGTTAGACCTGGGAGCTTATGTAACATTTTAGCAAAGGGAATAAACTGCAGAAAAATGATTTGACTCAGGGTTTGGCTTCTAGGGACAGTAAATTATAGAACAGTAAATACATATGAAAAAAAAAAAAACCAATGGAAGATAAGGTAATTTTAGTAAGGCCTGTTTATACAAACTCAAGCCAATACCATTCCAAGGAAGCGTCTCTTTTTTCTTTATTTTATTTTTATTTTTTGCAGTGCTGGGGATTGCACCCAGAGCCTTGCACATGCTAGACAAGCATTCTATCACTGAGCAACATCTCTAGCCCTGTTTTTCAGTTTGAGTCAGGCTGGCCACCAACTTGTGATCCTACTACCTCAGCCTCCCAACTACCTAGGTTTACAGGCATGTGCAACCATGCCCACCTGAAATAAGTCTTCTACAATAATTCAGAATCTTTCTACTCTTACCAGTATGACATAGGGGCAAGAGAAACACCTGCATAAATTTATGTCCTGCTTTTAGGCACACGATAAGCGGGGAGAGGGATCTTTTTGCATCTATTTCCCAATTGCCTTCAGCTCAAAATAATCCAAAGACCAAGCAGCATGGGAGAAGAGGGAGTCTCTGATCCCTTTCATATGAAAGAAAGATATGAAAAAAAAAGAGTTATGACAACCAGCTATGGTCTGAAAGAGAAGAGTATAATGTAATCCACTGGATTCCAATCTCAGAAACTTAATTCATCCTATGAACCACACAACTCAGTTGGAGTCCTAGAAATCCAGTCCAACACTCGCTACATTCAGAACTGGATGTGTAGATGTTATAAGAAATATGTTGACTTAAACAAGAACAGATCCTAGAAGACCTCTATGTCATTATTTCATTAATAGGCAAAAATTACTAAAAATTCTAATAATTCCAGGGCAGAATAAAAGACCTACTACACTCTCTCAAAGGCAAATATGTAATTGACTGAGATATCTATCACTTTTCTTCCACATATTTCACTAAGGCTGCAAGTTTCAAATGTATAGGGGAAAAACTCTAGAAGCATTTATACAGAAAGGAAAAAAATACTTAAAAAATATAAATGTTAAATCTCCCAAATCAGATTAACTGAACAAAATTAACAGAATATTAAAAGTAACCACAAAAGGAAAGAGAAGTAGAGTGACTGCTTTATAGGATTCTAACTGTGTGTGGCCTGAGATGCTGAATGTTCTGGTCACTGTAAGCCTAAAAAGTTGTTTTGAAAATAAAATACAGCAGAAAACCTGAAAGATGTCAATGATTAGGACCACACAAAGGGAGACTTTGAAAGAAATTAGCAAAACGAAGCTTAGTAATAAGTAAACACATGTTTTTTTATGTACCAAGCACTACTCGCAAGTGCTTGACATATTAATCCACATAAAAATAAATGATGGCCATGTTTCATAACTGGATTCATCCTGTTGTTGTTGTTTTTTAACTCACTGTTTTTACAGAGTCACTGGCAAGCTCTTAAATTCTGAACTCAAAGTAAACTACATATTGTAAGCCCCCAAACAAACCAATGTTGTTAATTTTCAATCCTACTACTTCAACAATTTATTGTTCTCTGATGTATTACTTCAGCAAACTGTAACAGTTCCTTTGAGAAATGAACCAACTAAAAGCAACAATGACATGATTAGACATCATTAAACCAGGAATCAAAATCACTGATTTGTTGGGCTGAAATTGAGTTTTCATTCTAATATGCTATTTCAATTAACTTTTATAGATTAAGATCATAGCTAGTATTCTTAGTATATAGTTTAATAGAACACCAATTGAAAAATAGTTACCTGAATTTGAATCTGGAAAAGACAAATAGCAAATATTGGTTTTCTGAAAAAGAAAAAAAAAGCTATATATGCTGACATATACACGTTAATAAAAACAAACAAATATAACAGTAGGCTAAATAGAGCAATATTTCTACTTACTTCTTTATCAGTAAGTTTGGAATGTTGAGGATAAATTACCTGGAAGAAAACAATTAAATTTTGTTAGACATAAACATTAAAGAGTACTTCTAAAATTCTAGTTGACTATGGTCAAAGAGCTATAGGAAATACTTCAAAGCTAGGTGTGGTGGCACACACATGCAGTCCTAGCTACTCAGGAGGTTGAGGGAGGAGGATTACTTGAACCCAGAAGTTCAAAGCCAGCCTGGAAAACTTAGAAAGATCCTGTTTCCAAATTTTAAAAAAGGGAGAAAAGGAAAGACAAAAAAGAAGGGGGGAAAAAAAGAAAGAAGGAAGAAAGGAAAGAATACAACAGGAAGAGAGAGAGGAAAAAAGAAAGTAGAAAAAAAAAAGAAAAAAATCTAAGTCAGGCACAATGGCTCACACCGGTAATCCCAGTAATTCAGGGAACTGAAGTAGGAGGATCCTAAGTTCAAGGACAGCTTTGGCAATTTACCCTATAGAGAAAGAAACCTAATCTATCTTTCCACTGGGATCAACTTTGAAGAAATAAAATTTGATTCATTACACGAAGTAATACGCATCATTAATTACATATTAAGAGAAAAATTAAAGGAAAAAAGTTACCTATAGTTTAAAAAATCTTAAAGACCTTCTTCCACCATAAAGCCTACCTTAATTCCCTCCAACTTCCTTAAATAATCATTACACATTTCCCTAGACTAGTTAGTTTAGTACCTTCAGTGATCACAGCACCTTCCAAGAACTCTTGCCCCTTGGGCCCCTTAAAAGAAGCAGGACTAGCACAAGCCTGTAATCCCAGCACTCTGGGAGGCTGAGACAGGAGAATTGTGAGTGTGAAGCCAGACTCAGCAAAATTGAGGTGCTAAGCAACTCACTGAGACCCTGTCTTTAAATAAAATACAAAATAGGGCTGGGGATGTCACTCAGAGGTCGAGAACCTGAGTTTAATCCCCAGTACCAAAAAAAGAAGAAGAAGAAGGACTAAGGCAGAGCAGCTACTGTCAGAACAAACACTATTCAACACCAGACCAAAGGGCATCTGTTCTATAGACCAATCCACTGCCACATTATGACCATCTTGATATTCTTAGAAGATGAGCAACAATTTATTGAAGTGACAAAGAGTGGGTACTCAATACTTGTTGACTAGCTGACCCTATACATTCCTAAAGTACAGAAGGCATATTTTGGCACTGTCAGTAATGCCTCTTCTTCATGGCATCAATTATCACAAGACTGATATTTGAAACAGGACATCAGAGATTTGGTGCTGAGGGGCAATCTGAGGTTGAATGTTAGGCCCACAATGCAAACATACATACCCAATTAGTCTTCCCTGTAAAATAAGCAATGACTCAGAAGTTGTAAACTTTTCAATTTCCAGTAAACAGTTTGTAGTTCAATTTTGTTTATTTGATGGAAAGATACTTTAAAATCATATGCAGTCAAATCTACAGACTTTATACTTTTGATTTACTATTATTCTTTAAAGTCCTTCCTTCATCTTTTATCAGTTAAATCCTTATTTTCTAAGTAACCAATTTAAATTTAAAAATTTTAATAGTTATCTGTATTTTAAGTGTACTGAGAAAACAACCTAACACTCAAAAAAATCAAGATACCCTTGATAGAAATGCTAAAGGCATAGCAAAATAAAAGAAGCAGGTGGAGACGGGGTGAAGAGTACAGTTAAAAATGCTAAATAGCAGCTGGACGTGGCTCACGCTTGTAATCCCAGCACTTTGGGAGGCTGACAGGAGAATTGCGAGTTCAAAGCCAGCCTCAGCAATGGCGAGGCACTAAGCAACTCAGTGAAACTAAGCAACTCAGTGAGACCCTGTCTCTACATAAAACACAAAAATAGGGCTGGGGATGTGGCTCAGTGGTTGAGTACCCCTGAAGTTCAATCCCTGGTACCAAAAAAAAGCTAAATAGCAGTACAAATAATATAATAGGGGATTGAAATTTGGAAACAACTATGAATTAAATGTTGATTAGCACATTTTGCTCTAATATTCTGTGGGCTTCTTATTTAATTCTGAGCTATATCTCAAAGGTTTTTTTTTTTTCCTTCAAATTGCAAATATTCCCAACACTATTTGGTCCAAACAAAAATTCTACTTTCCCACTGAGGCTGAAGGTAGAGCTCAGTGGCAGAGTGCTTGTCTAGTTTGCACAAGGCCACGGGTTCAATCTAGAGCAGCACCACAAAAAATTGTTTAAAATAATTAAATTAAAAAGCTATTTCTGCCAGGCACAGTAGCACATGCCTATAATCCTAGCTACTTGGGTGGGCAAGAGGATCACAAGTTCAAGTTTAGCCTCAGCAACTTAGCAAGACTCTGACTCAAAATAAAAAAATGTTTGAAGATATATCTCAGTGGAACAGCACATCATTATTCAAACTCCAGTGCAGAGCAGGAGGCTGGGAATATTTGCCATTGATGTGTGATGCTCTATTATTATCTTTCAATAATTGTTTCCACCTGCTATTCATATTTTATGTTTAGTAATGATATTTTATATCATTTTATTCAGACCTCTACAGTGAAAGAACAGAAAGATGAAAAGAAATGAAGTTCTTATCACATTATTTAAACTATAAACTCAACTGTGTTTTGGATCAGGCATACCCATGGACTTTATAATAACATGAATAAATTCTAATTTCTTATGCCAGTTTGGGCTAAGTTTTTGTCACTTTTAACAAAAAGAAGCAGAGCTGACTTCTTTCCTTGAGGGCAAAAGGTACTGATAGGCTTTAATTTTCTAGACTTTTTCTTTGCATTGGATGGGCATTTAAGGAAAGTCTGATTCTTTTCGCTATTGGCTAAAATCCTTCTTGGTCCCTAAATAGAGACATTTGCTAAGGGTTAACTGTATCCTTTATAAACTCCTATGCCATTCTTAATTTCTAACTATGTAAGTGCTGAATTATTCAGCCATTTTTGTCAAAAACTATTATTCATCACAATAAAACAGTCTAACACATCTCATTTAGCCATCCCCATATAAAATGACTCATAAAAGGACTTTGTTTTAACTCACTTAAATCTAACACCAAGGTTTTTGTTTGTTTATTTTTTGGCACTAGGGGTTGAACCCAGGGGCACTTTACCCCTGACACACATCCCAGCCCTTTTTTTTTGTTTTGTTTTGAGACCAGGTTTAAATATATTCTTCCAAACCCATAAAGAGAACCTCATATGGAAGTCCCCTCTGAGGTAGTATAAAATTGTGGTTGGCTTCTAAACTGAGAATAAAAATAGTTTAAGATTAGATTTTCTCAGGTAATCTGGGGATAAATTTGGATTCAAATTCTGAAATGGACTATTTCTAGTCCATTTGGATGGTACTCTAAACTGAATTGTCTCACCAAAATTCTGATATTGAAAGCCCTGAATCCCATTGTGATGAAATTTGAGAGATGCGTGCAGCCTTTGGAAGTTAATGAGGACATGAGAACAGAGCCTACATGAGGTTAGGGCCCTTATAAGAAACATGAGAAAGATCTCTTTTTATTCCACCATGTAAGGACATAGAAGATGGCTGTTTAAAAGCCATAAAGAGGGATCTTGGCAGAAACAGAATTGATTGCCACCTTGTTCTTGAACTTCCTAGTCACATTAAACACAGTATCTACCTATCTCTCCACACTCACCCCGCCCCTAGTCTCTTTTCAGTGCTGGGGATCAAACCCAGGGGCCTTGACCACCCTAGCCCAACATAACACCTCTCTTTAAAAAGAGACCTGACAGAGCCGGGCGCAGTGGTGCAAGCCTGTAATCCCAGCACTTAGGGAGGTTGAGACAGGAGAATCGCTAGTTCAAAGCCAGCCTCAGTAATGGCGAGGCACTAAGCAACTCAGTGAGACCCTGTCTCTATATAAAACACAAAATAGGGCTGGGGATGTTGCTCAGTGGTCGAGTGCCCCTGAGTTCAATCTCTAGTACCAAAAAAAAAAAAAAAAAAAAAGACCTAACAGAATCTACTATGGTTTGGATATGGTTTGAGTGTGTCCACTAAAGGTTCACGTGCAAGAAACTTGGCCCCAGTGTGGGGCCTGGTGGAAGATAATTAGGTCATGAGAGCCCTACCCTGAGAAGAGATTAATGCTGGTCTCAAGGAGCAGATTAGTTCCTTGAACAAGAGGTTGTTATAAAAAGAGCAGCCTGGGGTTGGAAATGTAGTTCAGTGATAGAGTACTTGCTTAATATGTGCAAGGCCCTGAGTTTGAGTCCCAGCACTGCAAACAACAACTAAAAAAAAAAAAAAAAAAAAAGCAGCATGGCTCCCTGACCCCACTATGGCCGCTTGCTTTTTATCTTACCATGTGATCTGCCCTGATATGTGCTTCTACCAGGATGCCATCTACCTTGTTGTCATATAGCTAGAAAGCCCTCACAAGATTGAGCAGACATCAGTGCCATGTTGTTGAACCTCTAAAACTGTAAGCTAAATAAACCCAGTGTCAGATATTTTGTTACAGCATCAGAAAACAGACTAATATATAATTCTCCATGACTGGTGCTAAATAAACAAATTATTATGGCCTATCCAAACAGCCTCAGTGCATCTTACAACAGGTAACCATCAAAAATTTAATGGTACACTAATATTGATCTTTTACTACTTATAAAGGACTCTACAGTTAGGCAGGAACTCATTAAATGAGTAATACAGATATAATTCAAATAAACTAGACCAGCTGACTGCAGTGGCACACACCTGTAATCCCAGTGATTCAGAAGGCTGAGGCAAGCCAGGTGCGGGGGCACACGCCTGTAATCCTAGCACTTTGGGAGGCTGAGAAAGGAGAATCACGAGTTCAAAGCCAGCCTCAGCAACGGCAAGGCGCTGAGCAACTCAGTGAGACCCTGTCTCTACATAAAACGCAAAGTAGGGCTGAGGATGTGGCTCAGTGGTCAAGTACCCCTGAGTTCAATCCCCAGGACCAAAAAAAAAAAAGGCTGAGGCAGAAAGATTGCAAGTTCAAGACCAGCCTCAGCAACTTAGTGAGACCCTATCTCAAAAAAAAAAAAAAATTAAAAGGGCTGAGTATGTAACTCAGAGGGAAAGCGCTCCTGGGTTCAATTCCTAGCACCAAAAGAAAGAAAGAACATAAAAAGAGAAGTATGCTTGAATATCCTATAATATCAAGTTAACTATGCAGTATAGAAAAACTGAAATCCATTTGTTCACCTAATTTTAGCATAAAACTAGATAAGGAGGGGCTGGAGTTGTAGCTCAGTGGTAAAGCACTAGCGTGCGTGAGGCACATGATTGAGAGAGGATTTGAGGGAAATTTCTGGTACAGTAGTAATATTCTGTTTTTGATCTACATGGTAGTTGTATAGGTACTCTCACTTTATGAAAATTCACCAAATTACAGATTTAGGATGTGTGTTTTTCTCTATGTATGTTATAGTTCAACAGAAAAGTTCATTTTCTTTTTAAAAGTGGGAAAATGCCCTGACATTATAGTATCAGAACAGACTGGGCCTCAGACTCCAGCTCCCTCAAGATCTAAGATAAATTATACTACTGAAAAACTAATCACTTTAATCACCTTAAACATGGAATGAGCAGCTAAACACTTCTCTCAAAACAGGGTAAAATTTAGAGGCAACTGTCCATGTTTCACATCATTCACTCTTTTTTTTTTAGTTGTAGATGGACATAAATATCTTTATTTTATTCATTTATTTTTATGTGGTGCTGAGGATGGAACCCAGTGCCTCAAGCATGTGAGGCAAGCGCTCTACCACTGAGCTACAATCCCAGCCCCACGTCATTCACTTTTTTTTTTTAATATTTTTTTAGTTGTAGATGGACACAATGTCTTTATTTTTTTATTGCTTTGTATGTGGTGCTGAGGATCGAACCCAGGGACCCACGCATGTGAGGCAAGCGCTCTACCGCTGAGCTACAATCCCAGCCCCGACATTCACTCTTATAGTAAATAGAAAAAGCATAAAGCATTGTGTAAAGGCTAACTGGATAAGAGGATGTCTCAGATTATCTCCAAGCTGGGATTATATAATTTCATAACAGAATCATTGGTTATTAAGACTAAGGAAGTCTTTGTAAAATCTTGGGGGTGTTAAGTGGCTCAGGAGGTCACTCGAGGCTTTATCTTCCAAATCAAAAAATTCTATCAAGCTACTTATGAAGCGCTACTAGGTTGTGAGGAAATTTAAAGGCCATTAATACACTGCATTTCCTCCTACCATAATGGCCCACTTTTCCTGACACTATAAAACTCCATGAAGTGGGCAATAGTCAAGTCTACATCTTCAGAACATACCTATATTAGGAATATGGTAGTTGCCTGATAAATATCTGCCTAATAGAGGGCTCAGTGAGACACCTTAGCAACATACCCATTTCAATTAAAACAGTAAACTTGCTAAGGATCAAACAGAACCATGGTCACTCAGATGAAGAGGGCAAATAACAAGCAATTGCCTTTATCCTCTTCAAAAGAATAAACAAAGCACTGACATGTAATTCTTCTCTATTGTAAGCTTCCAATTTAGTTTGCTTCTTATGATTAAATCTAAGTCATTTGGAGGAAAAAAAAATCAACAGAAACTTTGCTAAGATAAAAAATGTGGTGACACTCCAGACTCCACCTTGTTACGGGGTAAGGAAGGAACAGGCAGTGATTCAAAAAAGCAGGAGGAGAGTCAATTCTGCTAACTGCTATTTTAAAAAATGGCATAAATTTCCCTTTACTGCAGTCCGGAGCTGGAACACTCCATCTATACCCAAGGTTACTTTATGATCCAAAATATTAAAAAGTATTTATCTTTAGGGACTGGGGGAATAACCCAGTGGTAGAATATGTGTTTATCAATCCCCAACACCAAAGGGGAAAAGAAAAAAAAAAGATTTATCTTCAGTTTATAGAGAAATTTTTAAAAACAGGGCCAGGGATACAGCATAGTGGTAGAGTGCTGGCATGCATGATGCCCTGGGTCCAATTCCCAGTACAGTAGTCAAAAAAAAAAAAAAGGGGGGGGGGGAGGGAGATCAACTATCATAATAAAATTAATGATATACTGTCCTGTTTTTATGGATAATTTAAGTGGTCTAAAATTCTTTTCAATAAGAAGAATGCAAACTGTATGTACATACAGATAGTCTATATCATAAATTATCAGTAAAATGAAATCTAATAAACTTGATTCCAGGAAAGGCTTTTAATATTGATGACATACATGCAAAATTGTGTATCTTAAAAAAAATCATTTAACCATGGTTGTATATCCAAATAGATACTACTGTCGTGTATAACTAAAAAGAATTTTAAAATGTTTGTTAATTATTTGAAGGCAAAATAATGGGAGTAGGTGAATAGCCAAGAAGAATCCCATACTGATTATTCAATTTAACTATAAAACAGACTAACATATTAAGCTGGCATTCAATGACAGTCATCAGTTCTTACATGCATTATCTCTTTACCTTCAACAACACTCTCAGGATAATATTTTCTCATTTTATAACTAAGGAAAATGAGAGAGAGCTGAAGAAACTGGCTAATAATCAGACAACTCAAAAATGTTCAAAACTCCAAAGCTTGGGCTCTTTTCACTAAAAAAATTTCTGTTCAAGAAGTTGGTAAGTCATAACCTTCAAAAGATAGAGAGCCCAGGGGCTGGGGTTATGGCGCAGCGGTAGCGTGCTCGCCTAGCACGCGGGAGGCACTGGGTTCGATCCTCAGCACCACATAAAAATAAAATAAAGTTATTGTGTCCACCTACAACTAAAAAATAAATATTTAAAAAGATAGAGAGCCCAGTGGTGTCTTCTTACAAAATGTGGGGAGGGTTAGGCAGCAACCATAAATCATGGAAACATCAACCTACTGTGAAGTGCCATAAATTCCTAAAACATAAAGAACCTGTAAGATGGAGAACATCTCCAATATGTATTTGCAGGAAGCAAATAACCCCCTACATTGTATAAATAATAATATTAATAACTAAATATTAAAATTCTATTAAGTCTCTAATGATCCAGCTAGCTGTTTATGAAAATGTTTACAAAGTACATATGTTTGGGGGACTGCTGCTCAACCCATACAATGGAAGTGTCCTCTCCTCCTATTGCACAGGTGAGCCTAGGTGGTCTCCACTGCTACTAAAACCCTGTCTCCTGACCACAGCCAATTGAACAATATGGGGTACTGACCTCTGCTGAGCCCATTGGATATTCTGATATTTTCACTATGCTTCATCCTTGTTCCAAAAGAAAAGTGTAGATTTTGGCTAAAATTAATGCCAGGGTACCCAAATCAGGCATAAGTTAGAGGGAGTAGCAACTAAGGCTCTTACAGAAAAAACTGGCCTCACGATGGAATATGGAACAGACATATCCAAAGAGGAGCAGAGACAAAAGACCATATAGCTCCAGAGAGAAAAGCAAAAGCCTGGGGCTTTCAAACTCCCACAAGGTTCATCCTCTTTTCCTGCACTTCCGTTCTGAGACTGCCTAGAGGCTTCACAATCAATCACCCTTTACTTTTAAATTTATTTGAGATTTTTGTTCCTAACAATAAATTAATCCTTGATGGATGCAAAATTTTATAAAGAGAAAAAAGCATTAACATAAATGCCAAATATTAACAGAGGTTTCCTCATAGTAGTAGAATTAGGAGGGATATTTTCCAGTGTTTATGATTTTTTTTGGTCAAGTTTTCAATAATGAGCACGTTAGTCTCATTCAAGAAAAAAATACTTTTGAATAAACTACACAGTTCTGGATTCAGGTAATTCAGCCCTTACTATATAATCAGATAATTTCAAAGCTAGAAGTGACAATCTATAAAACGCAGGGGATTTCAAACCTTATTTCAGAGAACAAGGATTTTGTGATGCTACCATATCAGGGGAAAAGGTAAGTAAGTACATCTCCTATAGTCAACAGCTTTCACTCTTCTCACATTAAAAGATCTCCTTAACATCTCCCTTACCTAGGAGAGGGCCTTCTACAGACATTTAATGCGAGGTGAACCAGTGTCCCACCCAGTCGTCATCAACCAATTGTATCTGAGTGGAAACCTGCTCCAAACCATGCCTGAATACCTTCCTCTAGTATTTGGAAGATTCTAAGTGTAAAAGATTCACTCTCTTCAATTATGTAGCTAAAAAGGGCAACTTCCCCACCATAAAGAAGAGAGAAGCAGAAGTCAGTCTGTGGGAAGCATGAAGCATGAAAAAGACCCACAAAAGCGAAAAAAAAAAAAAGAACAAGAATTTTTTTCTCCCCCTGGCTCTGGGCTCTAGCCATTTTCTGAAACTCCACTTGAAAAGCTTATAACATTTGTGTCCTTTACTCCAAGTTCCCCTTTTTTGTTTGAAGTAGCTTAAGTTAGTTTCTGTTGTCTACAACCAAATACACATATAGGCCCAATTTACAAGTGATAAAACTAGGGCCCAACCTCACAAAGCAAAAGTCAGGCATTCTCTG
Source organism: Geosciurus inauris (assembly GCA_004024805.1). Taxonomy (NCBI): domain Eukaryota; kingdom Metazoa; phylum Chordata; class Mammalia; order Rodentia; family Sciuridae; genus Geosciurus; species Geosciurus inauris. Next base: position 28,334 of record PVHX01015545.1, read on the forward strand.
AAAAGGGGAATTTCTAGAAAATAAGTGCTTCCCAAATAAAAACTTTCATAGATTTGTGTTCCAGGCACTGTTCTCAAACACTTTACCAATGTTACTTTGCCTTACCCTCTCAACAATGCCATGACTGTTATCCTACTATTAAGAGGAGGAATGTGAGGCTCAGAAAAGCTAAGTAACTTGCTCAAAGTCACATGGATCTTGGCAGTCCAGCTCTAGAGACTAGGTCCTTGATCACTGTTCCATACTACCATTTTAGGAGGGATTTAAGCTCAGTTAAGTGGCACTGTTTAAAAAATGTGTAAAAAAATCTACCAATATATGCTGTCAGGGAAGAACAGTCACTTCAGTTTCTCTCAGGCCAAGATTCAATGACTGCCTTTTTGATAACACAGGTGAGTTGAAGGATATTACTTTCCAAATTTTGTTTACACCTATTCTTTAATTAATCTTCTTTTGAACCCCCTTGGTTGTACACTGTAGGATGTAGGGCTGTAGCTACCCTATGTCACTTCTCCAACACAAGTCTACACTTTAAAAGTTCCATTCCAACCACTCATTTTATCCATCTTCAACACGGATATGGCCTTAATACAAAAGTGAAACATTTTTAAACTAGTTTCTATGATAGTTACTAATTTGTGTTCTTTTTTTTTGGGTGGGGGGAGTCATTTTTTAGTACAGGGGATTGAACCCAGAGTTCCTTTAACACTGAGCTACATCCCCAAACAGCCCTTTTTGAGACAGGTTCTTGTTAAATTGCTTAGGTCCTCACTAAATTGCTGAGGCTGGTTTCGAACTTGTGATCCTCCTGTCTCAATCTCCCAGGTTGCTGGGATTACAGACAAACAACCCTGGCTCAATCCATTTTCATTTTAAAAGAACAAGGTACAATATTCCACATTTCTCCCTTAGAAACAAACAAAGCAAAATTGTTTTGTATCTCATTTAATTTCTTTGGATACTTTATTAGGAAATCTTTCCCACCCTCATACTGTACCTTCTAAAACTAGTGATACTTAATCTGGGGCCAGTACAATAGAAAGTTCATGAATAAATTCAAACAGTCCATCGAAGCATATACATAATTTTGTCTTAAGACATTTTGTAATGGAGAGTTCATGGTGTTCATCATATTTTTTTAAAGGTCCAGACGCAAAAGAAGTTAAGAACTATTGACCTAAAGGAAACCCTATACAGTTTGGGGAAATGAAATAAAAAATAAGTACTTTAATAATTCACATTTTTGCAGAACCTCAACTATGATAAACATTGTTTATTTCATTTAAAAAAATCATATTCATGTTGTAAAGAATGTTCCAAATGATGAGAATCCAAAAAGATCTCTATTTTAAAATGCAATCGACTACAACCACCCCTATGCTTTCCGTTTAAATTCTATTTCACTGTATCTGTAACTTCAGGTTAAAATGTCAATGTAAACAAACATGGTGTACCAATGTATTGCTCATATATTCACTCATTCTGTCAAGTATTTACTGAATGTCACTGTGTCTGGCTCTGAATTAATTCCTGAATTGTCTCAATCTGCAAGTTAAAGTACATCATTATATTTGTATGTCCAGTAACTAGCATATTGCCTAGTGAAAACTCTGTTTATTGAATTGTGTAATGATAAAACATCAAGAAGACAGGTTAAACACAAAAGCAGTAGTTCTGCATTAAGAACAACCTCCCTGGCCAATTTTCTTGATCCATTTAGACCACCAAAGTCATAACGAGATTAAAAACTGTCATTACCACCAAAAGAAAGAAAACAACAACAAATAACTTCTAAATATACGACCTTCTGATATTTTTTGAGGGGAGGAGGGGGCATACATAAAGACAATCTTTTGTGTTACAAAAAAGGACCCTAAACACTATAAAAAATGACTGAAATTTGATAGTCTTTCAATAAGGGGACATAAAGACATAAAATTTGAGATTTACAAGCAAATTATTGTCCCTATGTTCATCTTGACATCAGTCCTCAGGCCAACTATTCCAAAAGCAGTATTAAGAAATAACAGAAATGAGTAATAAAAGAAGGAAAAGCATAAAATGCATGCTGAAATAAGCATTTCGGCTCAGGCCGACTGAAATGCACTAAGTTACTGTAGCTGATTAAAACAATCTATAAGCCTAAAAACTTGGTTGTTCAAGTTCACCATATGTCAAAGTATTTTTTCTCGTGCAAGTCTCAAACATCCTGTCTGCTGCATTCTCTAAGTGCTGTTAACCCTTTCAGTTATTCCTGTGACTGATTTTTACTTTTCTTTTCTTTTTTTTTTTTAAAAGACAAGCATTTAGGAGGGGCCTATAACGTACGTTTCAACCCTAGCCACAGCCCAAGATCCTCCCACGAGAACGGCAGATGGACCGCAGCCTGGTCCAACCCCGCGGAGGGGCTGCGGGCCACGCCCGGATGAGCGGCAGCTGGGGTCGTGGCCGGCCGGCCTGCGGGCCACAGGCTCTGCTGGAGCCAGCCGCGCCGGCGCGGGGGCGAAGCGTGGAGACAGGGTGCGGCCGGGCCTCACCTCCACCGCCTGGCCCAGCTCCAGGTCGAAGCCCACCACACACACGCAGTGCAGCCATGCCGAGAAACCGTCCCAGCGCAGCAGGCCCCGGACGCGGCCATCGTCCTCTTCATAGTCCTGCAGCGTGGCTCCCGCCGCCACAAGGGCAGGCGCCTCGCGCCCCTCGGCCACCGCCACAGCCTCGTCCAACGGCCCGCGGGAGCCGGGCCCCAAGCCAGCTGGGCCCCGCAGAGCCATCCGCCGCCCCTTTGCTGTTCGCGCCGCCTCCACCGCGGACGGCGCCGCAGAGCGCGCTCGGCTCAGCGCACGCGCAGCAGCCGCTACCGCAGCCATCGGGGACTTGCTTAGTAGGGGCGGGGCCGCAGGCCACGTGACCCTAGGAGCCGGGTTCCGCGTGGGTCTCCCAGAGCTAACGCGTGGACGTGGAGACCTCACGCTGCTGGTTGTCTCGGACTGTGAAGTTGGCTTCGTCTTAAAGCTCTTTAAGATTGAAACCTTGGCCTGTGAATCTTTGCCACCCTGGTTCTTTGTCCAATGACCAGGCAATGAATTATTCTTGGAATGACAGCGTTGATAATCACAGTAAGGTACTATTAAATTATTTAAACAGTATTGACAATGGCAAACATTTATTAAACCCTTACTCTGCTAGTTGATGTGCCAAGTTCAAGTACAAATATTTACACATATTACTTGTCCAGCCCCCCCCCCCCCCCCCCCCCCCCCCGCCTTACTAAGGATTGAACCCACTGGCGCTCTAACACTGAACTACATCCCCAGCCCTTCTTAATTTTATTTTGAGAGGGGTCTCACAAAGGATCCTCCTTCCTTAGCTTCCCCCGTAGCTGCGGTTACAGACGTGAGCTACTACGCCTAGCCACATATTACTTTGGAATCCTCACATCATCTTAAGTTGGTAGGCATTATTTATTTCTCTTTACAGATAAGGAAATTCAGGTTTTGAGAGGTTATATGACTGGCCCAACAAGTATGACAACTCCTATGCCTGCTTACTGTTCACTTGGGCAAGGCAGTCTGCTGATTGAGAGAGCCATACCATCCCTCAGCTGTTCCCTCGCCACTCAGGCCTCTCCCACCTTCCTTGCCCTACAGGTTGACTTTCACAGCAACTTGTGGGTCATGCTGTCTGCGCACTGGGACAAAGGCTGGTCTCAGGCGTCTTTGTATTTTCGGAGATGAGCACTAGGCTGCACCCACAAGGCACTTGTTCTGTTGAATTGTTGCTGATAATTGCTACAGCATAATACTACTGATTAGGATTTATTCAGCACCTACTATGCTGGCAATAAACAGGATAGTGAAAGTGAAGCGAAAATACAGTAATACCCCAAGAGAAAAATGGACAGAAAATGATAACATACAATAAACATATTTTTTAAATGGCATAATGTTTGTACTTTCATACTCATCATCATATTTAATACTCCCAACTGCCCCAAAAGACCTATTACTATTCCTATTTACCTATTAGGAAATTGAAGCTCCAAGTAAAGAGTATGTCACACTAATAGGCAGCAAGGTAACAAAACAAATTTGAACCCAACTTTTTCTGACTCATTCTGATCTCATAAGCATTTTTGCTGCACCACCCAGTTAAATCTACTCCACTGGACAAACACCGCCCTCTCCACATCCTTAGAATTTTTATTTGGAGTAAGTGTTGGCATCTTTATTTTCAAAGAGATGGTCAAGTATTTTCAGACATCAGTATTGGTGTCTGCTAGAGACTTTCTTTAGGATAAAAGATGAACTAAGGACACCATTTAAGTTAGAGACCAAGTCTTTGACCAAATCAATCTGCCAGCCTACTCCACAGAACCACTATTGTTAAGAGAAAAAAATATATATTCTGCCTTAAAGAAAGATTCTAAACGTACTATTAGAAGAAAACAGTAGATGTTATATAAGAAAGAGGATTGGACAAGAAGTCAAACAGTCTGGATTCTAGTGCCAGCCCCATTCATGATCATAGTAGGCAAGCAGCTCCAAGAAGCAGTTTCTGCATTGGTAAATGAGAATGACCGTTACTAACTCACTTCACTAACTGTTGGAAAGAGTCAAGCTATCCTAATACACACGATTTACTGAATGCTACTTCATTATTAATGATTAATGACATTTGTACACAAACTGCCATTCTCTAAAATGCTGCTTTAAAATACTGGGTTAAAGGTAATCTTATCACAATATTGTACCCTTAAAGCAGCATATTAAGAGGGTCAGACATTTTATGAGAAATAAAGCACACCAAGAATATAGAGAATTTTTTAATGGAAAAAAAACCCTTCAGTCTCTTTTGGAAAACATGCACACTTTATTAAATTTTCATGTACAGAATCCATAACAACCAAGGAAGACCAAAAGTAACCCATAATGTTGATACTCTACCTTACAGTCTATTTTTTTTTTAATATTTATTTTTTAGTTGTAAGTGGACAGAATATCTTTCTTTATTTTATTTTTATGTGGTGTTGAGGATCGAACCCAGTGCCTCACGCAAGCTAGGCGAGCGCGCTACCACTGCGCCATAATCCCAGCCCCCCTTACAGTCTATTTTAACAGTTTCTAAGGTTAATACTTGTATGGAACCTCAAAGGAAAAAAGAGTAACACCTTCTTAAGGTTTGTCATTAGAATCTTTGACTCTGAAGAGATCTTGGATCAGGTCATCACTTCAAATTTCCTGTCCTATCCATAAATCTTCTGATGTTCAGTCAGCCAACCTCTTTTCTTACATCTACACTAAAGTTAAGTCACTACCTTTAAGAGATGCTATTTTCAGATTTTCAAGGTCTATAAATTTCTTCCTTTTATGGAGACAAGAGATAAGTCACTTTGTAATGTACACCCATCAGTCTAAGTTGTGCTTGCTGAGATTACACAGAACAGTCCAACTCTTCTACATGATAGCCCTGTGAATGTTCCAAAATAGTTATCCCACACCCCTATGTCTTCTAGTTTCCAGGGTAAACTACCCCAGATCCTCCAACTGTTCCTCAAAGGATGTAGTTTCTAGACCATTCATCATCCTGTTGCCCAACTTGGGCATACTCCAAGTTCTTAGCATCGCTCTTAAAATACAGAGGAAACACCATCCTCCAGGTGTGAGTAGGCCACTGCATAATATACCATGGGACTATTACTTTCCTTGTCCCAGCCACTAACCTTCCATTAATGCCAGTTCAGATCAGATCACATTAGCTTGTTTTGGCAGTTAGGTAACATTGTTGGCTTAGGTTGTGTTTACCATTAACTGAAGCTCTAAGTCTTTTTTTCATGTGAGGAGCACTAAAGTCAGGGTAGGCTGCTTTAGCCAAGAGCATGACTGGATTCATGGCTCTACTGCTCTTCTAATATTACCAAGAACACTGAACACAGGATTAAAATTCCAGACTTCACTATCCCCCCTAACCAAATTCCTGGCATTTCAGTAATTTTCATAAGAGAGAAGGGGTAGGAAGGAAGGGAGGGAGGAAGGAATTGCAATGTCAGATTTCTGGGCTCAGTTTTACCAAAAGGACCTGCAGGGAGAATTAAATGTCTTAGGTATCCATCTGGTTGGACAGCAAGGGGATTTCCCTCTTGCTTTTGAGCCAAATGTGGCTAAGGCTCCTGGGGCATAACTACAATGCAGTGGCAAGAAAATACATAGAGAAATACACAATGGCCAGTACCAATGTTTTGTCTCTGAAAGACAGAATGCTCTAATGCAGATTTTGAAGGTAAGATCAAACCAAAGACTATAAAACGATTAGGTGCTTCCTAAACAGTGTTCATGAAAGCTTTAAAAATTGGTAAGAGCTTTGTATTTTTTCATCTTACATTTTAAATATGTATACAGTGCCTGGCACATGGCAGGTACTTAGTACATATCTACTGAGAGTGAAAAAGTACACACACACACATATACACATCAATGTATATATATTCACATATATATATATATATTACATATATCACAGTTCTCTTGTTCTACAGAATTTCCCTTCATGATCAGTTGTGTAAACACATGAAAAGTCAATATTAAATCTTTTTGTATGTATGTGTGGTACTGAGAATTTAATACAGGAGTGCTGTACCTCTGAGCTATATCCCAAACCCTGTTTCAGTAAGTCTCACTAAGTTACCAAGACTGGTCTCCAATTTGTGATCCTCCCGCTTCAGCCTCCCAAGGAGCTGGAATTAAAGAAGTGCATCACCACAACTAGCCTTAGATTTTCTTAAATGTAGTGCGCCATTAGCTTATGAAAAGTAAATATACTAACAGTTTACTTATTTGAAGGTTACTTTTCAAACTGTCTGACACAGTACCAGGAAGTGGATTTCAAAGACCTAATAGCAGCTGAAATGCAAAGCAGAATAGGTAATCAGTAAACTTCATGCTTTTTAATTAGAGAGATGTGAGGCCTTCCCCATACATTATTTTGTCTGAATTTTCACATAATTCTAACAAATTTGTTTGTCTGATTTCTCACACTAAGGAGAAGAGCAAAGAGGCTACTTGAGGCTGAGAATGAAAAACAAAAGAAAAGAAAACAAAATGTTTATAGGTTATAGAATAAATGGAAAAGAAGCAAAACAAGTCAGAAAGATACACAGTAAACCATTAGAAGTAGTTGCCTTAGTTGCCTCATGGAGAATAGAAGTGTTGGAAAATACAAGTACTGGAAATTTTGCTTTTTATTTTACCAACTTCCATATTATTTTAGTTAAAAAGGACATATATTGCTTTTGAAATTAAAACATTGAGATACTAAGCTAATACACCAATAAAAATGTGGAAAGAAAAAAAGCTATATCAAGAGTATAAAAGAGTTGTTTATAAATACTGAAAAATTGGAAACCACCTAATTGCTCAACAATGGGGACTTGGTGTGATCGTGTACACCTGTAATCCTAGTGACTCAGGAGGCCAAGGCAGGAGGATCACAAGTTCGAGGCCAGCCTCAGCAATTTAGCAAGACCTCAGCAACTTAGTGAGACCTTGTCTCAAAATTAAAAAAAGAAAAGACTGGGAATGTAGCTTAGGACCCCTACTTTCAATACCTAGGACCAAAAAGTAAATAGATAAACAAATGTTCAGTAAAAGAATTGCTTGAAAAATATATATCCATTTAGGAGACTATTATGCAGTCACTAAAAATATCACAGATGAATATTTTGTATAGAAAATGTTTGAATTATATATGTGTGTGTGAGTGTGTGTGTGCACATGTGATGCACATTTGTATTTATTTAAGTTACTGGGGATTGAACCCAGAGGTGTTCCACCACTGAGCTACATTCTCATCCCTTTTATTTTTTATTTTTTGTCTTTTTTCTTTCTCTAGAGTACTGGGGATTGAACCTGAGGCCTCACACATGCTAGGCAAGAACTCTACTACTGAACTATACCCTTAGCCCCCTATTTTTTTATTTTGAGACAGGGTCTTGCTAAATTATGGAGGCTGCCCTCAAACTTGTGATTCTCCTGCCTTGACCTCCTGAATAGCTGAGATTACAGGCATGCACTATCAAAGCATATATTTTAAGTTGAAAAAAGTAGCATTTCTTTTACTTTATCTGTGTAACATCTTGAAATTAAAGACTTATTTTTATAACAAGAAAAAACCCTCAGCTAAAACAGAAGGAAAATAAATTTTAATGTTTTCACTAATATTTTTGTGGCAGGAACTGCTAGTCCACTATGATAATTGGTTTTGTGTATCAACTTGGCTGGGCCATGAAGTGCACAAGTATTTGGTTAAACATTATTCTGGGTGTGTCTGCAAGGCATTTTGGATGAGATTAACATTAGAAAATAAGTACACTGAATAAAGCAGATTGCCCTCCCCAGTGTGGGTGGGCCGGAATAGAACAAAAAAGGCTGAGTAAGGGAGAATTTGTTTTCTGCCTGAGTGCCTTTGAACTTGGATATTGGTTGTCAGCCTTCTGACTCAGACTTGGTCTGGAACTTGTACCATCAGCTCTCTTGGTTCTCAGGCCTTTGGAGTCAGAGTGGAACTCTGTCTTAGGCTTTGCTGGGTCTCCAGTTTGCTACGTATAGACCAGCTTCAATAACTGTGTGAGCCAATTCCTTATTTTATGTGGGTTTGCATATGTATATTATTATTAGTTCTGCTTCTCTGGGGAACCCAGACTAATACAGATTTTGAATCTGAGGGGAAGGTGCTGCTATAACATATCTAAGAATGTAGAAGTAGCTTTGAAATTGAATAATGAGTAAGGGCTGGGGGAATTTTGAAGTGCTTATTAGAAATATAGGTGTTAAGGATGATGATTTTGGTGAGGTCTTAGAAAATAGCTAAATATTCAACTGAATATTTAACTGAGGAGATTCTAAGCAAAGTTCTGAAGCAGTGCCTTCGTGCTTCCTCACTGTTCATAGTAAAAGACATAGAGGAGAAATTAATTGAAAGAGGAATTGTTAAGCAAAAAGGAACCAGAACTTAAAGATTTGGAAAATTATCAACCTATTCATAAATTAAAAAAAAAGAAGAGAACACTGAATGTGGTTGGACAATCATGTGATAAGGAGATTAGTACACATATAAAACACAGACCTAATCAGCCTTCCTTTAACTGAAGGGGATAGAGACAAGGCAAAATGCAGGAAGGCCATGGGACTTTGTAGAGCCTATATGGGGAAAATATCATTACTATAATATAATCATTATTATTAAGCTAAAGAATATTTATCTCACAAAGAAGAAAATAATTCTTATTGAAAAATACTTTTCAAAACAAAATATATAGTTGAATTTATTGTCTCTTTATTCAAATATTTATTTAACTTATGAAAGATATAGTGCTAGCCAGGCATGGTGGCTCACACCTATAATCCCAGCTACTTGGGAGCTGAGGCAGGAGGATCTCAAGTTCAAGGACAGCCTCTGCAACTTAGTGAGATTCTGTCTCAAAATAAAATAGGTGGGGATATAGCTCAGTGATAGAGTGCCTTGGGCTATATCCCCAGCACTGCCAAAAAAGAAAAAAGAAAGATAAAGTATTGAATTTCAAGGAATAAGCTGAATAAGATATATTTTCCTTTTTTCCATATTTTTATTGGTGCATTATAATCTTATGTAGTCATGGGATTCATTGTTATATATTCATACATACACACAATATAAGATATATATATACATACATATATACATATACACATGCCTATAGAGAGAGAGAGTATATTTCTAGAACCTTATAATTTAATTTAGCAGAGCAGATAAAAAAGAAACCTATGGGGGCCGAGGTTATAGCACAGTGGTAGCGTGCTCGCCTAGCACGCATGAGGCACTGGGTTCGATCCTCAGCACCACATAAAAAAATAAAATAAAGATATTCTGTCCATCTACAACTAAAAAATAAATATTTAAAAAAAAAAGAGAAACCTATATATGCAGATAGGTTTTACACAATTCTCTGAGAATTAGGGGATAAAGGAAATAATATTTGGAAAAGGTTAAAAATCTTATATTATTATTAGAGATATTAGAGTTTTTGCAGGTGTATTGATTTTCTCAACACATGGTAAAGGAATTTGTAGCTTAGAGAACCAATGCCTTAGTTCCCATATCAAGTCAGTGCCAAATGCCATCAGACATCATACCCCTTAGACACAATCCAACATTCTTTCTCACTATCCCACTCTGCTTCTGTTAAAAGAAAAGCAAAATACCAACAAGTTTCTCAAACTATGAATTTTCTTTAGCACAACCTATAATGGAAAGAGAATCTCAAAGACCACACTAAAACAACCTTGATTTTTCTTTTATCATTTAAAACAACCAAGGCTCTTCCTCAGTTACCAGAGTCTGGCTTCAACTTCCTGTCATGGTTTTTCTCTCATTGATTTTTGTTTTTTATTAGTCTAACCTTGAATGCATGGCAACAGTGCCTGAGAAAAATCCCAAATAACTTGTTTTGAACATGTTTGTTCTCTTCTCTATTGTAGGAAAACTAATATAATCTGTACCAACTAAAAGAATTACCTAGAGGCTGAGACAGGAGAATTGCAAGTTTAAAGCCAGCCTCAGCCATGGCGAGGCGCTAAGCAACTCAGTGAGACCCTATCTTTACTTAAAACACAAAATAGGGCTGGGGATGTGGCTCAGTGGTTGAGTACCCATGAATTCAATCCCTAGTACCAAAAAAAAAAAAAAAGAATTACCTAAATGAAACTTAATCCAGGAAGTCTTCCTTGGCTGATTTCCCAGCACAGCAGTGCCAGCCTGAACAAAAGACTAAGGTACTGCAAATTCTAATCAATTGTGAGTAAGAGCTTTGTCTAGGAAGAATAAAGAAAATACAAAGATGCCAAACTAAGACTGCTGTTCCTAGACACTGTCCTGTTAAGAATTTACAAAGAGGATTAATTCTCATTATAAATAACAGATATGAAATATGTATTTTTACATTGTCACTGAGATGGCAACTCCTATGAATGATGTAAGATGGTGGATTAATAGCATACTGACGTATATACTGTAGTGACACAGCCACATCAATATTTGTAGCAGCTCAAATGTCAATAGCTAAGCTATGGAACCAACCTGGGTGCCCTTCAGCAAACGAATGGATAAAGAAAATATGGTATATACACAATGGAATATTACTCAGCCATAAAAAAGAACAAAAGTATGGCATTTGCCGGTAAATGAATAGAACTAGAAACTTATCATGCTAACTGAAATAAGCCAATCACAAAAAGCCAAAGGCTGAATGTTCTCTCTGATATGTGGATGCTACATAATAAGGGGGTGGGGAGGGAAGAATAGAAGTTTATTGGATTAGACAAATGGGAATGAAGGGAAGGGAGGGGGGATAGGAAAGACAATAGAATGAATCAGACATAACTTTCCTATATTTATATGTGAATGCACAACCAGTGTAAGTCCACATCATGTACAACCACAAGAATGGGAAGTTGTACTCCACATATGCATAATATGTCAAAATACTCTCTACTGTCATGTATATCTAAAAAGAACAAATGAAAAAAGATGATGGATTAAAAGTTGGTTTCAAAAATGAAGTCAGAAGAGTCGTACTCCCTGATTTTAAAACTTACTGCAAAGCTACACTAGTCACAACAGGGCAGTACTGGCATAAAGACAGATAGACCAATGAAGTAAACGAGAGAGTCCAGAAATAAACCATTGCATACACACGGTCAAATGATTTTTAATAAGAGTAACAAGACCATTCAATGGAGAAAGGACAGACTTCAACAAATAATGCTGAGAAAACTGAATATCAACATGCAAAATAATGAAGTTGCATCCTTACATCATCAATATCTGACATCATATTCAAAAATTAACTCAAAATAGGTCAAAGACCTAAGCATTAAAATTAAAACTACAGGGGCTGGGGTTATGGCGCAGTGGTAGCGTGCTCGCCTAGCACACGTGAAGCACTGGGTTCAATCCTCAGCACCACATAAAAATAAAATAAAGATATTCTGTCCACCTACAACTAAAAAAAATAAATATTTAAAAAAAATTAAGAGGCTGGGGTTGTGGCTCAGTGGTAGAGCGCTTGCCTCACATGTGTGGGGCCCTGGGTTCGATCCTCAGCACCACATACAAAGCAATAAGATAAAGACATTGTGTCCATCCACAACTAAAAAAATTTAAAAAAAAAATTAAAACTACAAAGCTCTAAGAAGAAAACTTTTTGACATTGGATGTGGCAATGATTTCTTGGATATAACATCAAAAGCACAGAAAACAAAGTAAAGAAATAGATAAACTGGACTTAACCAAAACTAAATTTTTGTGTATCAAAGGACACCAACAAGGGGCTAGGGTTGTAGCTCAGTGGTGGAGCACTTGCTTAGCATGTGTGAAGCACAGGGTTCAATCCTCAGTACCACATAAAAATAAATAAATGAAAGAAAGGTATTGTGTCCATCTACAACTAAAAAATAATTTTTTTAAAAAAAGGACACCACCAATAGAGTGAAAAATCAACCCACAGAATGGGAGAAAATATTAGCCAAATTTATCTGATAAGGCAATAATAGCTAGAATATATAAAGAATTTCTACAGCTTAACATAAAATCAACCCAATTCAAAAACAGACAAAAGGGGCTGGGGTTGTGACGCAGTGGTAGAGCACTTGCCTAGCATGTGTGAGGCACTGGGTTTGATTCTCAACACTGCATATAAATACATAAAATAAAATCTATTGAAAACTAAGAAAAAATTTTGAAAATAGACAAAGGGCTTGAATTATAATTTATTCAAGGAAAATAAACAGTCAAATCAGCACATGAAAAAATACTCAACATCACTAATCATTAGAGAATGCAAATCAAAACAATGATTACATACCATTTCATATCTATTGGGTTAGCTATCATTAAGGAAGAGAGAAGGAAGGCTGGGTGCAGTGGTGCACACAGGTAATCCCAGCAGCTCAGGAGGCTGAGGCAGGAGGATCTCGAGTTCAAAGCCAGCCTCAGCAAAAGTGACACTCTAGGCAACTCAGATCCTGTCTCTAAATAAAATACAAAAAAATAGGGCTGGGGATGTGGCTCAGTGGTCAAGTACTCCTGAGTTCAAAAAGAGAGGGGCTACCAAAAATAAATAAATAAAATAAGAGAAAAAGAGAGAAAAAAGGCAGGAGCAAATAAGGGAGGGATAGAAGGAGCAAGGAAGTATCTAATTTTGACAAGGATGTGGAGAAACTGGAACACTTGGGCATTGTCGGAGGTAATGTAAAATGGTATGGAGATTCCTCAAAAACTTAAACATATGGGGGCGATGGTAGAGCACTTTCCTAGTATGATTCCACCATGCTTCCATCATGAAACCTCCATAAAACTCCAAGAGGACAGGGTTCAAAGAGTTTCCAGGTTGATGAACACATCAAGGTGCTCACAGAGGGCATGGAAGCTCCACTCCCCACTCCATGGCTGTTTACCTTATCCATTTCTTCCACTTGGGTGTTCCTGAGTCATATTTTTCATAGTAGACTTTGTAATAGCAAATAAAGTATTTCCCTGATTGCCACGAGCCATTCTAGCAAATTATCAAACCCAAAGAGGAAATAGTGGGAACCCCCAAGTTATAGCTGGTTGATCAGAAATACAGAATGGCAATCAGGACTTGAGATTGGCTTCAGAAGTGGGAGCAGTCTTGGAGTCTGAGCCTTTAACTTGTAAAATATGATGCTGAATCCAGATAGATTGAGTCAGAAATCAATTGAATTATTTAATGGTATCTGAGGCGTTCAAGAATTGGTTGGTGTGAGGGGGAAAAAACTCACACGTCAGAAATAATGTGAGTAAAAGCAACTTGGAGGCTGGTATAAGAACATATCACTGACTGGATAGTTTAAATGACAGTTATTTTCTAATCATTCTAGAGGATTCTAGAGGTTAGAAGTTCAAGATCAGTTAGCTTTCTGGTGAGGCCTTTCTTCCTGGTTTGCAGACAGCTGTTTTCTTGCTGTCTTCTCATGACATTTCTTAAGTGTGGAGAGAGAGAGCTACCGAGAGATAGAGAGAGTGGTCTGGTGTCTTTTTGTTGTTGTTGTTGTTCCAGGGATTGAACTCAGGGGCACTCGACCACCGAGCCACATCCCCAGCCCTATTTTGTGTTTTATGTAGAGACAGGGTCTCACTGAGTTGCTTAGCGCCTTGCCATTGCTGACGCTGGCTTTGAACTTGCGATTCTCCTGTCTCAGCCTCCCAAAGTGCTGGGATTATAGGCGTGCGCCACCGTGTCCAGCTCTGGCGTCTTGTCCTCTTCTTATAAGGACATCAATCCTATTGCATTAGGGGTCCACTCATTACTTCATTTGGCCTTAAACCTCTCCAAGGCCCTTATCACAAAATACAGTCACACTGGGGGTTAGTACTTCAATATAAGAACTTGAAGAGGATTAAATTTAGTCGTAACCAAAGCCTCTTAGAGGAAGGGACATTTTCATTGAGACCTAAAGAATCTATGGAAGGGCTGGGGATACAGCTCAGTTGTTAGAGTGCTTGCCTCTCATGCGCAGCAAGGCCCTGGGTTCAATCCATAACACCACAAAGAAAAAGAAAAAAAAAAGAAAGAAAGAATATAGGAGCTTGTTATGGTATGAACCAGAGAAAGGTCACTCTACAGAGAAGAAAATATGTAGAGGTGTGAAGTGCATTTGTTATACTGTTTGAGAATAGTAAGTTATGCTGCAGATGAAAATTAAAAAACAAGGAAGATAGATGAAACTCAAATATATTAAGTGTAGATAAGTAATTAGTAGTAGAGCACGTGTATGTTAAATGTAAATAGAAATAAAGAGGTTGTAATTAATATTCATAAAGCATAAATATACATGAAGCACCTAAGCACTAAATATTCATGACAAATTAAATATATACCAGATAGTTAATGTATGGGATAAACTAAATATACATGAGTCCTTAATATTTATAACCATTCATTGGTAATAACTGTTCTGGTTCACGTGTATTCCGACCAAAACATGTAAAATTATGACCCAAATAAAACTCATATTTGTAGAGTTGGGAATATAGTTCAGTAGTTTAGTGCTTTTCTAGCATGTGTGAGGCCCTGTGTTCAACCAGCACCACAAAAACAAACAAAAGCCATTTGTTTTGTTCAGTAGGTCCATTGGCAAGTTGACCTGGAGGTCAGTGTACTTGTCCCTCCTGAGTTCTTGTGGTAGAACAAGTATCTGTAAATGACCCCCAGGAGGGGCTGGGGGTTATGGCGCAGTGGTAGTGTGCTCGCCTAGCACGCGGGAGGCACTGGGTTCGATCCTCAGCACCACATAAAAATAAAATAAAGCTATTGTGTCCATCTACAACTAAAGAATAAATATTTTTAAAAAAATGACCCCCAGGAAAACTTCTCACTGTGACCCTTTTGTTTGAACCTCAACTCTGGTCCTTCAGCAGAGAAGACTGATGCAACACAGAAATTCAAATATTTAAGTAGTGTGATCCTTCCACCTTCCTTCTACACTTTTATAATAATTTTATTTTTTATCATAATTGTTAAATTATCCTATTTCTTTCCCCATTGCTTTTCACTGTGTATTTAAAGTTGATTTAATAAACTGTGTATGTGATTCAAGCATTTTAATTTGGTCTATTAGCCCTCCTGTTCTTCAATATTTGAGATAGCCTGTCTGACAATGTAATTAAATTCTACCATTGCATTAATTTCCTACATACACAAAAACAGCCTTAATATGGGAAAATCTTGATGTGTTCTAGAATTGCACTGCTCAATAAAGTAGCCATTAATCCTGTGTGGCTACTTAAATTTAAAATAAAATTAGCAATTCAATTCTTCAAGTGCACTGGCCACATCTTACATGCTCAATAGCTACATGTGATTAGTGGGCACCAATGGACACCTGAACAGTGTAGAAGAACATTCTTATCATCATGGAACATTCTATCTGGTGTTGATGTTCTAGAAACTTAGAGGCCAGTGTGGCTTGAGGGTGATACTGAGGACAGTGGCAAGTGTTTGGAAAGGAATGCTGTGTTAATGTCAAATGGGGACTTGTGCACCATGGGAAAGAGTTTGAATTTTAGCCTAAGTATATGATACACATAATCTGATTTATATTTTAAGAAGATTCCTGCTAACTATTGACAGAAGAATAGTTTGGAAGAAGTGCAGAAGAGAGTAAACATAGAAGGCTTGGTCATTATCCTTTGAGAGCCCAGCTTACAGGTTGGTCCTTGGCTGGAATGTAGACTTTGGGAAGGTTCCTACCACCCAACTGATAAGAATGACTCGTTGTATGTAAATTGTACAATGTACCTTATGATTATCTTAGTCTTTGTGGGCTGGTATAAGAAAATACAATAATCTGGGAGGCTTTTTTTTTTTTAATGTATTTTTAGTTGTAGATGGACACAATGTCTTTATTTTATTGCTTTGTACGTGGTGCTGAGGATCGAACCCAGAGCCTCACGCATGCAAGGCAAGTGCTCTACCACTGAGCTACAATCCCAGCCCCTGAGAGGCTTTTTTTTTTTTTTTTAATATTTTATTTAGTTGTAGATGTATCTTTATTTATTTTATGTGGTGCTGAGGATCGAACCCAGTGCCCCACACATGCGAGGCAAGCGCTCAACCGCTGAGCCATAGCCCCAGCACCCCTGAGAGGCTTTTAAACAACAAAAATTTCTCACAATTCCTGAGGCTGGGAAGTCAAAGATCAAAGCACTGGCAGATTCTGTATCAATTAAGAGTCTAGCTCTATTGTTCATAGATGGCACCTTCTTGCTGTGTCCTTGCATGGTGGAAGGGATGAGGGGCCTCTCTTGGGCCTGTTTAATAAGGATACTAATCCCATTCATGAGGACTCTGCCACTATCACCTTAATCACCTCCCAAAGGCCCTACCTCCTAATACCACTACCTTGTGAGTTTGGCTTTCAACCTGTGAATTTTGGGAGGACAAAACATTCAGGTCATAGCAATTCAGAACCATCTGCTTTCCTTTGAGGAATCTGGAATTTTGGCACATGCCAGGCAGAGTGATTAAGAGACTAGCTCCCAATAAAATTCCTGGGGGCCAAGCCTTTCATAAGCTTCCCTGGTTAGCAACATTTCACTTATGTTGTCACAATGCAATGTTGGGGGAATTAAATACATCTTGTTAACTTCAGTGGAGTTGGGCCTGATTTTCTCTGGACTTTGCCCCACATGCCTTTTCCTTTTGTTGATTTTGTTTTGAATCATTTTCCTATAATAAATCATAGCTGCATGATTATATTCTGAGCTCTGTGAGTCTTCCTTGCAAATCACTGAAACTGGGCTTGGTCTTGGGGACCCCTGATACCAAGGGGGAGGAGATAACAATAAAATGGGAAGATCATTTAATAAGCAATTTTAATCATTCAGGTGAGAGATAATGATGGCTTGGACTAGAATGGTAGCAATTAAGATCAAGAGAAACAAACAGATAAATATTTCCAAATTATTATCTTTGTTATAGAAATACAACACAGAAATAGATTGGGAATCCCCATCTGAAATGGTGGTGAGAAATTTGTTTGTTTCTCCCCAAGTCCCCACCTCTTTCAGTGTGTTAACTTTGATTAATTGTACTAAGTATTTACCTACCTGCTTATTATCTTCAAAGGGTGAGATCAGCTATATGTAAGTCACCTTCATTATCCATAACTACACAAACCTATGTCCCCCCTTCTTAAACTGCTCTCATTTCTATCCCTTCCATCTCTTCTTTGCTGGCCCCACTGTTGTATCTCCTACTATCTGTATTAACATATCAATTTAGAAAGTCAGTCTTTCTAATCAGGTTCTTCTATCTTTAACAACTCTCAACATGATCTAATCTTCCTTGACTATCAATCTGTTCCTATTTTTGGCACATTAAATTCCTTTACCCCAGTTTCAAGACTCTCCCAAGACCTAATCCCATCCTATCTA
>PVHX01015546.1:0-46308 GCA_004024805.1 Geosciurus inauris
GCTCTAGGGGCTGGGATTGTAGCTCAGCGGTAGAGCGCTTGCCTCGCATGCGTGAGGCCCTGGGTTCGATCCTCAGCACCACATACAAAGCAATAAAAAATAAAGACATTGTATCTATCTACAACTAAAAAAAAATTAAAAAAAAAAAAGACAAGCGCTCTACCACTGAGCTACAATCCCAGCCCCTCTCACTTCCTTTTGCGTAAATCCCTAGCTCACCAAGATGGGAGATCCCTGACAAAAGCAGCTAGTAGGCTGGAGTTTTGCTTCCTTTACCTAACTTCCACTTATGGGGCAGAAGCTGTATTCTTTAAGGGTGCTGGCTGCAAATACTTAACCCTTTTCACCTTGCCCCAGGTTTTATTTAAAAGTCGGAGGTTCCAGAATAGGAGTAACAATCTGAGAAGACCAAAAGCTGCTTTCTTTATTCTCTACTAGTACAGCAGGAATGTCACCTCAAGAGAAGCTAACCACTATCCCTGCCTCCAATTCCAGAAAGTGGCTCAGAGATTTTTCCCAGGAGGGGGGTCATAGGCCATTAACATTGTCCCTGAAAGAACTGACTTTATTTGAAACATAATTTAGAAAGTTCAAACCTAAACACAGTGGAAATTGTTGGAGACTGATGGTAAACAATTAAGAGGAGGTATACAATTTCATAAGAACAATGAGCTAAACCATAGGCCAGCTAGTGTATCAGAGAAAACAGAGCAGAGTGACAGCTAAGAATTATTAAATTCAACAAACCCTTAAATATTGGCCTCAAAAATTATCCCCGTATAACTGTAATCCCAGCGGCTTGGGAGGCTGAGGCAGAAGGATTGTGAGTTCAAAGCCAACCTCAGCAAAAGCAAGGTGCTAAGCAACTCAGTGAGACCCTGTCTCTAAATAAAATACAAAATAGGGCTGGGGATGTGGCTCAGTGGTTCAGTGCTCGTGATTCAATCCCCAGTACACCCCCCCAAAAAAACTTATTCCAGTATAGAGCTTCAAATTTGTATCAGAGAGTGGAGCAAGGGACGTTATTGAAAGCAGTAATGTAGTCATCTGGCATGTAAGACAGTTTAAAAGCAGTATGTGATACTAGTGGCGGTAGGCAGCTTAATGAAGACACCAGGAGAGAGACAGTCAAAGAGAAACCTAATAATACTGCTATTATCCCAGGATGACTGTACCCATGGTCAAGGTTTTGCCTTCTAGAGAGCAACACCAGAACCTTCATGCTATATGGTGAATAGACTTTTTAAACTTCATGAAAATTATTTAATCAAGTTGCTAAATAAGTAAATAAACAAACAAGAACATATCCTGAAATATGAGAGGATGTCAGTTTTCAGAATCATTGCAATGCCTTACCTAAAATGTGTAAATTTTCAGGGGGCAGTATTGGGGATTGAACTCAGGGGCACTTGACCACTGAGCCACATCCCTAGCCCTATTTTCTGTTTCATTTAGAGACAGAGTCTCACTGAGTTAGTTAGTGCCTCACTTTGGCTGAAGCTGGCTTTAAACTCACGATCGTCCTGTCTTAACCTCCCAAGCTTCTGGGACTACAGGCATGGGCCATTGTGCCCCATGAGAACATAATATTAAGAGAGAAGTTTGTACTGCCATGATCCCTTCAGCGTGTTCATGATAGCAAAGCAAAGGAAACAACCTAAATGTCCATTAACAGATGAATGCATAAAGAAGTAAGGGCTGGGATATAGCTCAGAGGTAAAGAAGCCTTAGGTTTAATCCCTGGTACCACACGACACATACATGTACACACAAATATATATCACATATATTATACATATATGTATATGTGTGTGTGTGTGTGTGTGTGTGTATATATATATATATATATACATATCCAATCCAATCAAAAGGTAGAGTTTGCTGGACTGGATAAACCCAGCAAAACAATATCCAAGATCCAATATGTGCTATCCAAAAGAAATACTTTATAGTCAAAGATACAACTAGATTGAAAGTAAAAGAATGATAAAAGATAAATCATGCAAATAGTAACCATAAGAAAGCTAGAGACAAAATACACTTTAAAACAAAAATGACATCAGGCTAAGAGGTATGGTTTATAAAACTAAATCTACAATATCCATAAATCTATCAGGAGGATATACAAATATAAACGTCTGTGTACTTAACATCTGATCCCCAAAATATATAAATTAAAAATCAAGAGAATCGAAGGAAGAAATAATAGCATATCTATATGTGCTATTTATAAGAAGCACTAGCAATAGATATAATGATAATATTTGGAAATTTCAATGCCCCATTTTCAATAGTAAGTAAAAGAAAAGACTGAAGATAAGGAATCATAAAATTTGAACATCACCACACAGGCACTTGATGCATAGCTCCAGAAATAAAGATTTTCTTGTACTAGAATGAAGGTTGACATATACACTAATTGAACAGATCTGATGATCAACAAATAGATTCTCACATACAGTCAATTGATTTTTGACAAGGTTGTCAAGGAGATTCCATGGGGAAAGAATAATCTTTTCAACAAATGATGTTGGGATAGGAAAAGAATGAAGTTGGATCCCTTCCTTATACTATATAACTGTCACTTATCAAAAATACTGTCAACCAAAATCAACCTAAAGAATGAAGTTTGCATCAATACAAAATTTTAATATAATCTGTAAAATAAAAGCACTATTTCTTTACAATCCATAACATAGTTCATTTTAGACTATTGCCCACTTTTAAACATAGCTTTAGTGTTAACTTCTCTTTCTTCTCATTCTTTTGAAGACTCAGTGAAATACACTGCAATATTTTCTTTTTCATTTTGCAAATGTAGAGCAGATAGTATTTAAATTCAGTCAGAAGGATGATTTAACATTGGTAGTGTAAGTGGTACATTCTTCATGTTTGCATTTTTGACATAGAAGATTAAAGACTTTGAAGGCTATAGTAGAGTCAAATAAAAAATGTAATAACCAGGGCAATGAAACTAAAGTAAGGAATATAGCATCAATTATTTTGCTGAACATTTAGAACATGGTAGAAGAATTAACTGAATCCATCATAACTTTTCTGAATGAGGCTTTAAGTGTACCATAAAAATTAATTTTTATTTTAATGTAAATTAACAATTTATAATTGAATATATTTACAGGGTAAAAAGGAATGTTATGATTTATGAATACAATGTAGGATAATTAAATCAAGCTAATTAGCATATCCATCACCTCAAATACTTATCAGGTTTTTTGGTGAAAACATTTGAAATATACTCTTAAATATTTTAAAATGTACAGTACACTGTTATTAACTATATTAACCATACTGTGCAATAAATCTCAAAAACATGAAAAAAAAAGTGAAAAAAACCCCCTTATTCCTCCTAATTGAGGCCTGGGCCATCATCTCCTTTTATACCCTTCCCCTCAGCCTCTGTAATTACCATTCTATTTTCTTATCAGAAAAAAAAAAATAAATGGAAAATCTTCAAATTGATAATGGTAAGTTATAAAGCTATCTGTGCCATAATGTGCAAAGTACTTATAACTGTGTAAGTTTATATTTTTTGATAATTCATACCTATGAAATTGTACATTGTATAATATAATTAATAGCACTTTAGTACCTATCCAGCTTCTTTACAATGCATAGTGATTAATATAATCAACTTCTATTAACTCAAATGTATTAAAAATGAAATCCTATTATGAGTCAATTTGGATATCATCCTTTGGGCTTAGCACACTTCTAAAATGAAACCCATCAATTTCTCTTTCCTGCTATAAAATTTGATATCATCAAAATGAAATACTTCAATTTTGTGTAGCTAGCTTATTTCAATTGTAATTTTAATTCTTTAGCTCAAAGTATATAGGGTTCTTATAAAACAATTTGCCATGTACACATGAAGCACTAAAACAGGAGATAAAATAAAATGATTCTGAATGAAGTTGAAGAGGTAAAATGTACCTAAATACACATGGGAAAATAGCCTGCTATATTTTGAAATGGAAAATATCTTCTGCTTGTACGTACTAATTTTTTTTCCTACCATAGTAAAAATACATATATATTATCTCCATTCTTTGGTTTTCAGAAAGGGGTAAACTAATAGTTCCTGAAGTCTGCACTAAGACAGTAACTCTTTCATACAACACACCTGAAAGACTCAGCGATGTAGGATTACATAACAGAAAATCTCATCTAAATAAGATGAAGTAATGGCTCAATTGGATCTCCAGCAATTTCACATATTAAAGTTAACTGATTCTCCCTATAATTCACCCATGTTGAAAAACAATTTAAGAAATTAAAGAAATAATACAAAACCAACAGGAGAAGGCAGTATTTAGAAAGGAAATCATAATTAAAAATATGTAGTATGAATGAATCTAACATAAATTTCCTACATACATATGTGAATATACCACAGTGAATATCATCTCCAGGCACACCCACCACACACTAATTAAGAAAAAACTATAAATATCAGAAAAATCAGTAGAGTAGAGAGAAGAGAACAGGGGGAGGGAGGAGGGAAGGGAAAGGGGAAGTACTGGGAACTGAATTAGAGCAAATTATATTCCATGCTTGTATAATTATGTTAAATTTAACCCTAATATTTTGTATAAACTAAAGGAACTAATACAAAAGACCTTTGTAGAAAAAATACATATAGTAGAAATTCTAAAAGTATAGTCATTTAATTAAAAATTGCAAAGAATGGAAACAGCAGATAAGACACAATGGAATACAGGCTGAATAGACTTAAGTTACAGTATTTCCCCCTTATCTAGTTTCACTTTCTATGGGCTCAGTTACGGTAGGGTGGTCAACTGTGGGTTCAGTTATCGGTGGTCAGTTTGTGGCTCAAATGTATTAAGTGGGAAATCCCAGACATAAACATTCAAAAGTTTTCAATTATGTGCCATTTTAGGCATGTAGTGAGATTTTCCTGTCACATTTCTTCCCGCCCAGAAGGTGAATCAGCTTTTTGTAGCCATACTGGATACACTACACCTGTTGGTCACATAGCAGGCTTCTCAGTTATCAGATCAACAGCAGCAGATCCCAGCACTCTGTTCTGGTAACCCTTGAGTAGTAGGTTAATGCAGTGTTACAGTGCTTTGTCTTTCACCTCACTTCATTTGATCATGTAGGCATTGTATCATCTCACACCATCAAAAGAAGAAGGGCGAGTAGACACAGTAGGATATTTGGAGAGAGAGAGAAAGAGAAAGTGAGAGAAACCACATTTACATAATTTTATTATGTTATATTGTTACAATTGTTCTATTTTTACCATTAGTTATTGTTAATCTCTCATTTGCCTAATTTATAAATTCAAATAGTATATATAGGGTTAAGTACTGTCCATGGTTTTAGCCATTCACTGGGGTTCTTGGAACATACTCCCCAACAGCTATGAGGGACTGCTATACCCCAAATGCAAGACAATAACATATGTAGATGGAAAATATAAAATAAGTATTCAAAAATATAGAAAGTGAAGATTCAGAAAATAAAATATATGTCTAAAAACAGTTCTGGGAGGAGAAAATAAAGAATGGGAGAGGAAAACTGTACAGAGAAATCACAGTTAATACTTTTCTAAAGTTGTGAATCCTCTGCCTCATGAATGATATTGATTCACAACGAAGAAATCTCAAAAGCAACCAGAGTAAAAGTTTTAGGTTACCTACAAAGGAATAGCAATTGTACAGTTACAGAATTTCTCCAAGAAATAATAAAGCCAGAATGCATTGAAACTATACCTTTGAAGTTCCAAGAAAATATAAGTAGTAATCTCCAATTCTGATCAGCTCAACTATGAGCAAGAAAGGTGGTCAAAAAATATATTTGCATGGTTTACTGACCAATAAATACCATTAGAGGAGTGTTCCTTCACAAAGGACAATGATCCCAGAAATATGATCTGAGATAAAATAATGACTATTGAGTACAATATGTGCATGCACACATACTGCTATAAAAACACAAGGGTGTGCACATGAAATACACTTATTTTATAAAACAATAATAACAAATGGAAATTTGGACAAAAAGGTTGAGATGTAATTAATCGATGTTTGATAACATGTCCTTGTATTGTTTTGAGATATAAATGTCAGTGCTTGTTTCTGCCTACTTAACTATGCACTGATTGATAAATTCAGTGATTATTAGTTTTCTACCAATCATGCTCCAGACATACTTCAGGAATGTTTCATAGCACTGAGTAAAAACATAAAAAATAAACAATAACTGATATTACAGAATTTACATTTCAGTGAGTGGGGCCAGGAAATAAATACAATTAAAATGTAGCAATAGAGTATTTTAATTAATGATGTGTCCTCTTTGGGGTGTGATTGTAAACGAAGAAAGTTCAATTTCTATAAATGTGATCAGGCCAAGTCTCAACGGGAGGTGATATTTGAGCAAACACTGAAGGGCATAGAAGATGGAGGCCTGCAGATTTTTAGGAGAGGGTTCTTTGAGCAAAAGGAAGCAAATGTAAAGTCCCAAAGATGAGATGGAAGCATGCCAGACTTGTTTGAAAATTACAAAGAACCCAATTGACTGTAACAGAAGTGAAGAGCATCTCAGACAAGATTAATAAGGCAAGGAGGAGGCAGAAAGCACAGAACAAGCAGGCATCCTCAACTCGGCCATTTGCAGTGCATGAAAGGTAAGTCCATGATGGGTTTTCAGCGGAGGTGAGATGGAATCTGCCCTACATTTTAAAGGGATCCTTGTGCTGTATCAGGTCAAGGATGAAAAGGAAACCACTTTAATGTAACAATCCAGAAGAAAGATGAGGGTAACTTGGACATGGCTATGGAGGTAGTAAGAAGTGTCTTGATTCCAGATGTATTTTAAAGGTAGAGGAAACAATTATTTTGTTTCTGAATTTTTTCTTCAAATATCTTTGTACTCAATCCCTTATATTCAATACTATTTTTAAAATGCCTAGAATGGTTCATGTTTTTGTAACTGCAATCCACCTGATACAATGTAAATATGGTATACAAACACATCACAATATAATCCACCACATTCTTTTTCATTATTCTTCAAAATATAGTCTTCAGTTTTCCTTCATTAGAATTCATAAATAAGCAGTTGGTAGAAAGGGTATATTGTACTTTATGCCAATTGTGTACAAGTGTTTTGTAATATTTGGGACGATAATAAAACAATTATGTTGAAACAGCATATAGAAATTCAAACTGAGTTTTGAAACTTTATTCCCTTTCCATATTTTGGCATATATACTATTTTAACATAGTATAGAGCTCACATTTTCTTAATGACACACACATTATGTTTAAACATCTCTCAGTAGTTGAAATGCTATATAGGTTTACATTTAAATGGAGACTTTTTTTTTGAGGGGGAAGACCTCTATCCCTGCTGTGAAAGTGAATGACTGCTTAGGTTCTTTGCAGATGATTTCAAATTCCTTTTATTTAACTCGATCTATCTTCTCTATGCAGTTTGAAAGATTTCTTGAAGTTCTTATAAATCTACATTCTCTACATGAAATCATGACAGTAAGGAATCATTCCCACTGAAAAAGTTAATTTCTCTGAATGTAATATATAAATATTTAAATTATATAAATTGTTGTTTGGAACCATGGTGGAAAGATAACATCAAACAAACAAAATCTCAATTGCTAAGCCTAGATACAAGTTGTAGTAGGTTTCCAATATAATGATAGATAGGACTTTGTTTAAAATCTCACTGGTGATCTCTAATGCTAATATAGATCTTTTAGTACATGGGTGATTCTATGATATGAGTTGGTCAGCACCAAAAGCATTAATCCAAAATGCTCTTTCTGACCTAGGATACATCAATCATTGCTGCTTTCAATGAATTAACTCAATTAATTAAACATACTGTCATGCAGATTGAGCAACCAAAAACAGCGTTGATTTTACTAGAGTTTTAATTTGTCACATTTTGTACCATTTTGGGGGAAGGAATTATGATTCTGGTTTAAGCAGCTCTCTATGGCCTTAGTCATCTAAACCATATGAAAGGTATTCTCATTTTCACAGTACTCATCCCTTGTCCACAAAGGTAAGATTCTCTAGATCCACAGACAGTACGAATTGTCTGCAAAAAGATTATGATTCTGGCACATCAGGTACAGGGAAGGGTACAGCAGGTGTCATCAGTGGCCTCTCACACCTTTCTCCTTGTTAAAAAAAAAAAAAAAAAAAGCTTGATTTTTATTTATTTTAGGCAACAAAGTTTTCCACTGAAAAAGTGTAAGACAAGACTTACAAGGGCATAAGCCCTGCAGATGTGACAATTGTTTTGTGAGCATGAACAGGGAAGAAATCAATGTTATTTAGCATGTTGTGGATGGCAGAAAAATAAGGCACAAGGGTGTCAAAAATCTGGAATTTCCCTACTGATCTTGATCTAAGGATTGGTACCTTAATATTAAACTGCTCTTCTTTGGGTATTCTGTGTTTTAACTAACTTCTATAGAGTCTATCATATGAATTGATTGTATTGTAATTTATGATTTGTTATCTACTGATCAGGAGCCAAACTTATTTACATTTCTTATGCTGTCCACATGCAAAAAATACCACGTAATGGTCCCAACCACAAAATTCTGCCTCTGTCTTTTGCTTGCTGCCAGCATGGGGCATCTTCAACTAACTACTTCCTATTACTATAGTAATAAAGGTCTGGGCTGTTCCTCCC
Source organism: Geosciurus inauris (assembly GCA_004024805.1). Lineage (NCBI taxonomy): Eukaryota > Metazoa > Chordata > Mammalia > Rodentia > Sciuridae > Geosciurus > Geosciurus inauris. The sequence goes on from PVHX01015546.1 coordinate 8,716, forward strand.
TCTGCTCTTTTGTCCTACTGATCTAACCTGTTGCTTCACTCCATGTCCCTACATGATGTGGTATACCTTTCCCAGCGTGGCATATAGGCACAATAGAATATTACTCAGCCATAAAGAAGAGTGACTTTATGGCATTTGCTGGTAAATGGATGTAACTGGAGACTATCATGCTAAGTGAAATAACCCAGTCCCAAAAAGCCAAAGGTCAAGTGTTTTTTCTCTGATATGAAAGATAATCCAAAATAAAGTGGCATGGGGAATAAAAAAAGAATAGAAGAATGATCAGTGTAGTAGACTAAGGGGAATGAAGAGAAGGTAGGAGGAATGGGACAGGGAAAGATAATGAAATGAATCTTAACTAACACTGTTATGTACATATATGACTATACCTCAATAAATCTCACCATCCTGTATAACCACAAGACACTAATTAAAAAAAATAAGTAAATAGCAGAAATATCAGTAGAATAGAGGGAAGGGAATAAAAGAGAGAGGAAGAGAAAAAGGGGAAGTACTGGGTGATGAATTAGAGCAAATTATGTTTCCTGCTTTTATTATTATGTCAAATTCTATCGTCATGTGTAACTAAAAAGAATCAATAAAAATACAAAAATAAATAAAATAATTCCAGGTTGGAGAAAATGAAAGTAATAAACTCTTCTTTCAGTTGACCTCCTTATATCACCACCCACCACTGAGAAAATTTTCATGGCAAGCTGCATGACCTGGTGTTTCACGAAGGGGCATGCCTCTATTCTGTTCTTGGCTTAGCTCAATGGATTCACCAGACAATGAGTGCTGCCTGGGAAAGCACGGCTGGCATTGGTATGTTAGCCAGCACTGATTTATGCTGTTGGCAACATGCAGTCCTGGTGTTCCAACCTAAATTGTAAGGGGCCTCTATGGCCCCATGTCCCTATGGTGCACTTTATCTAACATAATTTCTTTATAGGGAAAGATTAGCCACCTTCTGGGTTATACAACTTGATCTACTGGGTCTCAGTTGATACCCTACCCTGCAGCAGGAAAGTCAATTTTGATTGGTAAATACAAGATACAGGCTGCTCATTAGGAATGAAGAGAGGCTTCCTCTAGAATTATCAGGGAAAGAACCACTTGAAGGAAAATGTCCACAGGCCCAATAACACTGGAGTCAGTGGAAGAAGCACTTGGCTAGATTTTTTTTTTTCTGTAAGTGAATTATTGTATTACCTTGTCCTTTTAGGGGAAGTCTCTGGACAAAATTCAGACACAGTGTCCTCCAAGGACTTATAGGACCCCTGGCTATATAGTGTGACGTGTCCTCCTCATAGAAGCCAATGCCCCCAAAGACTTAAATGTTTTACAAGCAAATTTCTTTCTTGTTGCTTGCCATTCTGTTGTCACAGCATGTCTCCTGACCTGGTAGAATATAAGGTGTCTCTCATCCATGGAGATGAGTGGCCTAATGCTTAGTGGAAAAGAAAAGGGGAAATAAAAATATTCCGTTTCTCTTAATACATCCGAGGAGTTTTCTCAGCTCACTGCAGATTGCAACCTCACAGTAAACATGCTTGGGCACTTTTAAGTCCCAGTGCTTTTAAATTTCGTAAAAGTCTCCTCTGTAAAACAGAATTGTTGTAAAACAAAGAGTTTGAAACTTAAAGCTGAAGCTACTATTGCTTTCCTCAATATAGACCCTAACTCCTCTAAGGTTGATTGGGATATCCTAGAAAGTGAGGCTGCTGATCATAGCATAGGCCACTCAAGACCACCAGAAGTTTATCAGGTAGATATTCAAAGGAAAAAAAAGATGTGTGTAGAGGGATGGTTATATCTGGTAGTTATAAATTCTATGAAAAAAAAATAAATGGAGTGAAAGGACAGTGAATGCTATTGAGACCAGTAAAATTCTTTTGTACAGTGACTTTATCACAGTGACAATAACCAGATACTTCAATGAGTAAGGGTAGCTTATATCTGGGAAGAGCATTCCAGGTAGAAGTGCTGGCATATTTAGAGATTTGATGGAGATGTTGCTGGGTTTTTGGGAGGAAGAGAAAAGTGAGAGAAAAGATCCAGACATATGACCAAATGGTGCAACGGTTAAATGACAAAATATGCACAAGAATCTTAGCACAATGTTTTGTATGTAGTGAGAAGAGGAAAAGGGATGACTATTATTTCTCCATTCCAGTTTATTAGAATTTGGAATGCACAATATAAATGTTATTTCAATCTATTGCATAGCTTGGTGGTTCATGTTTTCTGTGCAAAGTGGCTCATTATGACCCAGCAATTCTGTTGTCTTTGATTCAACCTTCTAAAAATTTCCCCATCATTCATACAATAATGATGACATTCACAGCTAATAGATGAACTATTAATCTCACCAATGACATTTATTATATTCATTAGATAAAATGAAAGTCCTCTTATATTCTATAAAGTTTCCTAATGACTTCACCTGTTTATGCATCGCAGTGATATACCCGTATAGATATAAATATAAATTTAGATGTCTATAACCACTTCTATATTATGACTAAAGTGGTTGACCAAAAAAAATGTGGAATATGGAAAGCTATCCAAGACATGTTAAGTGAAAAGAGCAGGTTGTTGAACCATATGTAGAGTACCCATTATTTAAAAAACAAACTGTATGTGTTTATGCATACATGAAAGAATGTTAAAATGGTCTGGATTGGGAGTTTTAAAGCTGAATTTTGAGAGATGAGAATATATTTGAAATTGTTAAATGCCTCTATATCTACATTGAAGTGCTTGCCCATCAAGGTAGCATAGACAATGAGAATGAGGAAAATATCATCCCAGGATTAGTCAAGACTAACCCACATCAAGTCCAGGCTACATAAAAGACTATAAGCAAACTGGGAGTTCTTGGGAGCATCCAAAATGTGACTATCTGGGGGAGGGAGACTTGTGAGTATATTGAGTGATTCCTGTTTCCTGTTGAAAAGGAGAAAGGATAGGCCTTTTCAGCCTTGAAGACAAAAGAAGGGTTCACTAAAAGAATCATTTAGAGGGGTTGGCTTGTTTCCTCTGGGATTTTTATAATTCAAGGCCTAGCATGTGATCTGCCTTCAGGGGTCTGAGGCACAGACGAGACAGACCTCCATATCCAGAGTTTGATGGTCAACAGATGTATATACATTTGGACACAAAGGTGAAGCATGAGGAGGCCCTTCTGCAAAGGAATATCACCAAAAAGACAACCTAAGGACCAGGAGGCCCCACAGAAGGGTGGACCATCTGCAGGAACAACAAGAGAAGGAATCACCTGCATGAGATAAGCTGCAGTTAGAAATCTCCAGGAAGAGAGTCTAACTAGAAATAAAAATCTCTTTCATCCAATCAATCAACACTGAGGGTCCAATACAATGGTAACATAGCAATCAAGTAAGATCTTCTATAAATAACCCAAACTTCTCCTTTACCTACTCTACTTATAGAAAAGACTGAGGAGCTCTAGTAGCTAAGAGGGAGGAATAAAGGAACAAAATGGACAAATACCAAACAGTCCACTATGCCCAAGAGGAAAGAGAAGAGATGCTTTAGCTTGTATGAGAGACAGCATTGTTCTGGACTGAATTTTATGACAATGTGCTAAAAGATACTTTTAGAAAAGTAAAATCAGGACCCTCATACAAATATGAAGTGAAACTGTTTCTAAGATTATATTTAATTTATAAATTAATAAGGAAAATGATAGGTATGAGTCAGGTGCGAATTTTAATAGTACATACAGCAAATGCGTCAGGGTGAACCTGCAGTCTTTGTTATGTGTTTGTAAACAAAGTAAGGGTGAGGCAAGTGTGAAAGACAGTGAATATAGTAAAAATCCAGAGAAAGAAATAGTTTCTGGAGGCTGTAGATCTGGTCAGACTCCATTATATAGCAGGCACAACGTAAGAATTAAGAACTGATTTAAAATAAGCAGAGGGAAGACAGGAGTGCTTCTCAGTCAACTAAAACAGTTAAAAGAGAGACTTAAAGATCATGTGTTCTGGGACCAAAGAACTATGAACTACATTGGGCTGAAGATTTTAGGAGTAATATGAGTTAAGGCTAAAAATATGGGTGGGATGGATGATGCCTGCTTTGCTCAGTTGCTCATTCCTAGCTCCTGGATAGAGTGCCTGGCATTTAGTATGTAATTTATAAATATCTTTGGCATGAAGGTTTGCATTATTCTGAAGTGCAAAAAGCCACTGAAGCTTCATATCAGAAAAATAAGCAGAATGATTGTTAGCACAGAAAGATGGGGACAGCAAAGTTCGCAAGTCATTTCTGGCTTTATTCAGGAACAGGACTACATCTACAGGGATGGACCCATTTTCCCAGTGGAAAATGAGCCGCCGAGCAAAGAAAGGGACTGGGTTTTTATAGGCTATTTTGGGAGGTGGTCTAATGTAAAATGTGTCAGTTCTCTCAGGCCCTTAGGAATTCGAGGCTTGTTTTATCAATGAGATAGTCATGATGTTGAGCCCTTGGGTCAAGGGTCCTGTGTTCTTGCCAAAAATTATCATCTCAGTGTGATAATGCGCTCCTTCCTTTCTGCTCCTCCCTCTCTGCGATTAGCATCAGGAAGGTATTTGTTGAGGGAGGTGGAAGATACCAGTGTAATTAGCATCAGGAAGGCATCTGTTGGGGGAGGTAGAAGTAAAAGCATGGCTATTTTTCTTTTTCTCAGACTACATTATTTTCGGCTCCCACACCTATTAATGATGTGTTAGAAATAGTGTTGGTAGGGTGGTAAGGGGCATTGGAAAATGTTTAAGTATGAACTACTGAGAGGTGGGGGACATTGGCAATGCAAAAAATAAGAAGTGGACATGAACTCCCTTACAAAGACAGAATTTGTAGGAAAGGTCTGGGGACACAGAGAATCTAGAGAATGGAGAGAATAATCAAAAGGTTAACTCCATATTTTTAGGTTGCATCAAAGAATCTGTCTTGAGAACAACATTCTCATTAGATCTCCCATTGTTTGGATACGACTAACTTTATTTTTGTTTTGGTAGGCATGCAAATAAAATTCCTAAATTCATCTGAAAGGAAAATTTGAAAGTTTTAGTAGTTTCATTTGTGGATGCTATTGCCATTTTTGTTTTGACTTCTTCGCATTCTATAGAACAGGACCTATGCTCTCTGGCTATACTTTTATTTTTTTTTTCCCATAAACTGGAAGAAAACCATGCCTTAGTTTGGTTTCTTTCAAAATGCATAGTCAGAGACAAAGGCCTCCCTCGTAGTTATTTATTTTAGGGAATGATCTTTAAAAATAGCTTTTCATAAGAACCCCACCCCCAACTTTTCTTTTCTTTTTTCCTCTTTAGTCTGCTCTTGATTTTATCTTGTTATACACCTGAGTCAGCTCTTTGTCCTTTCCCTCCTAGGAGGAGTAAGGTCTATCCCTGCTACTATAGCCTCTCTGTTTATGAAATTATTGGATTTGAGTTAGCAGTTTGTTACATTGATATCATCACTTTCTTTTCCCTTTTGAAGATTTTTTTTAAACTACAAATGCCAGAGTTCATAATTTTTTTCATAATATTTATCATTATTGTATATCATCCGAGTCCTATTTATAAACCTATTTATGCAACCTTATTTATAAACTATTGCTTCAGCATCCATTTGCTCCCCTCCCAGTTAACCACTAGTGGAAGTCTCAAGCAATTATTAGGCTACCATACATCAGAGGTTATCACCAATTCCATTATTCCACAATTCCGTTATCCAGCAATGGGATATTTATTGTTGTCCAACTGGTGAAATTTGGCCCTGTAATTTCATTCTGAATCTGATTTCTAAGATCAGTACTGGTGCCAATTATTTCCATCTGGGCTCTAATAAATAACACAGGTTGGGATAAAGGATTTTATATAGGTATTTTATTTTGGGAAGTAATCTCAAGAAATGGGAATTGAATCTAAAAGAATATAGTAAGACAGCCCCAGATATGTTAGTAACTTGTTTATGGCTTGGTCAATTGGGACTGGATACTATAATCCCTCAGAAAAGCCCAAAGGACAAAATGAAAAGACAAAAATAACTAACGTGTCTGTGAATGCCCAGCTCTCCCACCATCTCCATTTCACTAGCACTTTCTGCATGTCTCAGAATGACATTCCTACTGCCATTCCAGAGAGCAGCATTCGACAAGTCTTGGGGCAGAAAGTAAAAGAAAAGGACTATGCTTAGGTTATACCTGGTGTCAGCTGGTTGCCGTAGTAACAGTGGGAGTGAAACAGTTCCAGGTGTAAGTTAAAGCATAAGAAAGTCTGATAGAGAGTAACATTGGTAATTGATGTTTGAGACTTGACTAGTCTTTCAGAAACATTTATTTATGTAGTATGCACAGAAGTAGTATTATACCTTCTACTTACTAAGCATCACACTAATGGATTTGGGATATAATTGTGAAGAAAAACATTATCCTTGCTATCAAAAGGCTTACAATATAGTTTGACATGAGTAAGTTTAGTTTAAATAGTTCACGGAGTCATGGGAATTTACAACTTCAATACTCATTTTTCAATGTGATCATTTAGAGAAATTGTAAGATATTATGATGGCTTAAATCATCTGGAGGTTTGAAATGGAAATCCATAGACTCTTTCTCAGATGTACTGAAAGAGTCTGACCGGGCCTAGGGATCTCTATTTCCCTAAGGTCTCAAGAAGATGCAAATGCATGCTAATGTTGGAGATGGGCTGGTCTCAGATCTCATTCCTGGACAACATCCTCATAAGGCTGTATAAGTAACATGGAAAGGGAATATAAATCCTTTGAGGACCCAAAATGCTTTCATAATCTCTGCAGAGATAAATCTTACTCTAGCAGAGATGCTGGCTGGAATTCTCTTCCCTTCATCCATTTTTTCATGATGGTGACTGCACATTTACCCTTTGTACAAAGCATCTAAGCTAAAAGCCTTGATGCCTCTGACACCAAATGACATGGAATGAAGAGTTACTTCACTCCAGTTCTTTTCACATGAGAGGCAAAATGTGGAGAAGGAGGATATTGCAGATACATTGTAAGTTAACTCTCCATGAGTCATGCCCCAGTGCAATCTCCTCCCTTCCATGTGGGTGGAATCCTGTGACTTTCTTCTAGCTAATACAGTATTAGCTAGGGATAGGATGTCCTTCCCTTGCCTAGGTTGTGTTACATGGTACAGGTGACGAGATGCTACTCCTTTGATTACATTTTGTTAAGTAAGACTGTCTTAGTGGATTGGACTTCCCCATTGCTGCCTTTAGAGTAGAAAGCTGCTAGGATGGAAAATGCTTAGGGAAAGTGTTAGATGGCAGGGAACTAAATGGTGGCCTCCAGAATGTAGTGGAGGAAGTCCTACAATTACAAATATCCCAATTCTACCAACATCCTTGTTTATTTTGAAAATGAGGTCATTTTCAAAATAAATGAGAACAGCATCAGTTGATATCTTGAGTGCAGCCCTGAGTGGCAGACCCAGCTATCCATGCCCAGATTTCTGACCCAGGGAAGCCACAACAATAGGTGTGCATTATTAAAGACAATGTTTATGGCAATGTGTTATGCACCAATAAAAATGAATGCAGCTGGGTGCGGTGGCTTGGGAGGCTGAGACAGGAGGATCGTGAGTTCAAAGCCAGCCTCAGCAAGAGCAAGGTGCTAAGCAACTAAGTGAGACCCTGTTTCTAAATAAAGTACAAAATAGGGCTGGGGATGTGGCTCAGTGATGGAGTGCCCCTGAGTTTAATCCTTGGTACCCCCTACCAAAAAAAAAAATGAATGCAGAAGACTTAGTGTACACAGTCTCATCTGCTATCTAATGTCTTCAAGTGTTGTAAGTTTTGGTGTCTAGGTACATGTATGATATGAATTAATGAATGTTCACTTCTAGGTTGCAGATAATAATGCAGGATTGAGACTTCAAATTTGAATATCTTCTTGGGGTAGTCAGTTTATAGGCATACCTTGGATGAACAGGGTATGTCAATAATTGCCAAGCACCAGCTATGATAGATATGAAGTGTCCCCCAAAAGCTCATGCGTGAGGCAATGCAAGAATTCTCAGATGTAAAATAATTAGATTACAAGAGCTGTAAGCAAGGGGATAATACATTTGCACATTAACTGGGTGGTAACTATAGATAGGTAGGATGGGGCTGGAGGAAGTAGGTCACTGGTGGCATGCCTTTGGGGTATATATTTTGTCCCTGGCGAGCAGAGCTACCTCTCTGCTTCCTGGTTGTTATACCCTGAGCTGCTTTGAGGAAAGCCACACTCCTCTGTCATGATGTTCTGACTTAACTTGAGTTCAGAGCTACGGAGTTGGCCAACCATGGACTGAACCTCTGAAACTGTGAGCCCAAATAAACTTTTCTTCCTCTAAATTTTTCTTAACAGGTCATGGAGACGCTAAGCATACTAAAATACTGGCCTAGTGATAGTGCTTTGAAAACTACTGTATAGTATAAACTTAAGACCAAAAAGGAATCCATTAACAGATCAGGTTGCATTTGACCCATGAACTTCCAGTTTCCAAAGCTGCCTTATATGCCTTTTCCATTTCTTGTCAAATGATTGTACCTTCCCATGCTAAAATGCTAGTTTATTCTCCTTATCCTTAACCTCCACTTAATGGGCCATTGGTTTCTTGTGAAATTAAAGTTAGAAGCATATTGCATCTTTCACACATATAACCAACAGGATAAAATGATGACAACACCACTCCTTTGGTTGCTTAAAGTAACAGTTTGGTCCTGGAGAATTTAAACAAGATGGGAACTCTATTTGGAAAATTTGGTTTAGCTATATAAAAACAATGTTAATGATATCACTTCCATAATCTTGCCACTTATGTCCAATTCTGATGTACCTTCTTTCAGTTGACAATGTTGTTCTAGATGCTGGCAGTGCAGTTGGGAACTGAAGGTGCACTCTCTTTCCTTATGGAATTTATTTTCAAGTGGCATTCCTGTTGCCCAGTAATTATTATGTGTGAGTAGTATGTGTTAATATGACCGTAAGTTGGTTAGAAAAGCAAGTCTTTTAAGTGCTCTTTAAATATCAAATAGAGTGACTGTAGACTCAGAATATAGTAGAGAAAAATTGCTATAAGTTGTGAAGTTGTAAGTTGTATTTTGCTATTTACTTAAGATTTTTTTCATTTTTTACATTTTTATGTATTTTAGATACTGAAACCATAGATTTGTGGTACTTGACTTGTACATGCACTGAAAATTCTAGACAAACTGCATAGTATTTTGTAGTATATGTAGTATTATTGTTGAGAAAGCATATATTTTTAAATTAGAGCACAGGGGTTGAGGGTGGTGGTAGCAGGATTTTGAAGAATCTATAAACCACAACTTCAAAGTGCTGCCTGAAACAACATAATTGTTAGGCCTAAAAAATGTAGGTTAGAGCATTTTTATGTATACTAAATAAAATGAAATTAATTTGTACTATGAACACAGTAAGTAAGCCTCTACTCAATATTAAAAAACAAATTAAATATATGCCACATTACAACAGTCGTTCCTAACCAGAATAGACCATAATTAACTAAGAAGTTTAAAAACAAACAAATAAAAACAAAACAGAGTTTAGACTCCAACACAGGAAACTCTGATTTTCTGAAGATTTGAGGTAGAGTCCAGGCATCTGTGTTAACAGTTCCTTGGATCATTCTGATGTAGCATTTATAAACAGTGTACACAATTTACAGAAAGGCAGATTTTGATTCTGTGCAGAGGAAGATCATTCTAATAACTATTATAACTGTCCAGAGTCATCATAAGGGGAGTATCAAATTCAAATGGACAGTGAGTAGTAATACTCAGACGTATGTATGTATGTATGTGTCTATCATCTATCATCTATCTATATTTATATATACTATTGAGTGTGCTAACTCATTCCTTTGTATTTCATTATGAACCAAATATTTCAAGTCATGTGATATTCTTTATACTATATCAGTTTAAGTCTGAACTTCCCTTACGTTTTCTGTAAACTACTTAATATACAATCTCTGTTGCAAGAGGCAATAAAACAGTGAGTTCAGACTGATTGTAATTCTCACCTTTCTCATTTGCTGTGTATTCTCATTAATCTTTAAAATTTATTTTTAATTGATACATAATAGTTGTACATATTTATGGGAGACAGTGTGACATTTTACTATATGCATATGATGTGTAATGATCAAGCCAGAGTAATTGGCATATCCATCACCTCAAATATTTATCATTTCTTTGTGTTGGGAATATTCAGATTCCTCTATGATAGCTATTTTGAAATATGAGATTAATTATTGTCAACAATAGTTATTTTTCTGTGCTATAGAACTTTAGGAGTTATTCTTCCTACCCAACAGTAACCTTGTATTTGTTAAACACTCCCTTTCTATACCCCAGCCCCAACCATTCCTTGGTCCTGGTAATTACTATTCTGCTCTGTACTTTGAGGAGAACAATGTTTTAACTCACACATATGAGAAAGCACAGTATATATTTTTCTGTGCTGGGGCATTTCATCTACTATGATTTCTTCCAGTTTTATCCATGTATGTTGCTGTAAATGACACAATTTCATTATTTCCTATGGTTGAATATTTCTTGGTGTATATACCACATTTTTTAATCCATTCATCCATTGATGGACACCTAGATTAATTCCTTATGTTGGCTATTATGACCAGTGTTGCAACAACAATAAAAAAATAAAGGCAGATCTCTCTTAGAATCTTGGTTTCAATTTCTTTGAATAAATATCCAGTGGTGTAATTGCTAGATTATATGGCAGTTCACTACTTCCAGCTTTTTGAGGAAACCATACTTTTCTAAAGTATCTGTACTAATTTCTATTCCCACAGAATATGAGAGCTCTCCTTTCTCCACATTCTCACCAGCATTTGTTATTTTTTGTCTTTTTGATAATATCCACTCTATCCAGATGAAATATGATCCTATTATGTTTTTGGCTTGTGTTTCCTTGATAATTTGTGATGTTGAGCTTTTTTTCATATACTTCTTGGCCATGTGTGTGTCTTTTCAAACAATTTCTCTATTTTTAGCTGGATAATATGCTTTTATGTGTGTCGATATGTGTGTTATATACACACACGTATGTGTATATATATATGTACATACAGACACACACACACACACACACACAAACACAAACATACATATCCTGGGAGTTAATTCTTTGTCAGATGAATAGTATACAAATGTTTTCTCCCACTCTGTGGGTTGGGTCTTCACTCTGCTGATTGTTTTATTTGCTGTTGCTATGGTTTAGATATTAGGTGTCCCCCAAAAGGTAATGTGTGAGACATTACAAATTTAGAGGTAAAATGATTAAGTTATGAGAGACTTAACCTAATCAATGCATTAATCTGCTGATGGGGATTAACTGAATGGTAGCTGTGGGCAGGTAGAGTGTGGCTGGAGGAGGTGGGTCACTGGGGACAGAGCCTTTGTGTTTTATATTTTGTTTGTGGTAAGGAGAGCCTCTCTCTCTGTTATGATGTCCTGATCCACTTTTCTTCACCACATTCTTCTGCCATGATGTTCTGCCAGGCTTTGGACCCAGAGCAATGAAGTCAGTTGACTATGGACTGAGACCTTTGAAACTGTGATCCCCCAGATAAAATTTTCCTCCTCTAAAATTGCACTTGCCAGGTCTTTTGGTCAGTCATAGCAGTGAAAAAGCTTGCTTAAACAAATTGGTACCAAGGGTTGGGTCATTGCTGTGACTAACTTCACCATGTGGTTCAGAAGGCTTTGGAGTTTTTTGGAATGTGTGGAAGGAAATTTGGAAAGGTTAGTGATACAAGTTGGAAATGTTTTAGATTGTTTTAAGTGGAGCTTAATGGGTTATTCTGGTAGGAGCTCAGAAAACCAAAATACTAAAAAGAATGTGGGGAGTAAAATCCAGGCTCATGAGGTTTCAGAGGGGAAAGAGGACTCTATGGGACATTGGTCTAGGGGATATTCATATTATATTCTAAGAAGTTGTCTACACTTTGCCCATGTCCTGAGACATTTTGTATGGCTGAATTTAAAGAGAATGGACTTCTTAATCTGGCAGAAGTAATTTCTAGGCAGCACAGCACAGAGACTGTGGCATGGGTATTGCTGGCAGCTTTTAGCCCAGTTCATTACAATAACCAGAAACAGAAAGCAAAGCAGAAAGATTTAAATAACTTTTAGTTTGGCCAGAAAACTGCAAGTAAAACTGGGGTTAAGGAAGTTGTCGTTGTTAAAGACATTAGAGCCAGTAAGGAAACACTAAATACTTTGAACAGAGATAGTAGGAATTATGGTTTGAAGGCATCTCAGGAGCTGGCAAGATTGCATCTATCGCAGGCTCAGGGTGTAAAAGTAAATATTCCTTTGAGAAGAGACTATAGTGGCACTCTGCTTGCAAAGGATAGTCCTTCCTATGCAAGGATGGTTTTGTTTCACTATACTCAGCCACTCAGTCACTCAGAGTCTGCTGCAGCCAGGGTCCCAGGAGGCTTGATATGGCAGCAGACCTTTGCATCAACCACGTAGTGCAGGTTCTGCAGGAATGTGGGATTCTGGAGTTTGGGGGATCATGGAGGCTTCCACTGAGATTTCAAAGGATAGTCTGGGAAAACAGGCATAGTGCAGCAGGGTTGATGTCACTACAGGCTGCTCCTGAGAGGAGGATGCATGGAAATATACGGAGGAAACACAAACTGCAGTGGAGACCCGTGAGATTAAGAAATGCCAATACCATGGAATATCTGCCAATAAAAGTTACAGGAAATTCAGCAGAGATAAGCCATGAGAGAGGTCATGTGTGCTACAACCAGCAAGGTCATAGGGTGAAGTTACACAAGCCTTTTGTTGAGAAAATCAGGATGCCATGTTCTCCAGATGCTGGATATGGAAGTACAGGACTTGTTTTTGCAGCTGTATTTTTATCTTGCCTTGGTTTTATCCCTTCTTTCTAAGCTCCTATTTCTTCCATTTGGAATGTAAATGTATACTCTGTACTTTTATATATTGCACATATGTAACTTGCTTTAGATTTTTTTGTAGGGGCACATACTCAGAGTTTGTCTTCATTCTCACTTGACTAGAGGTATGACATTATTTCTGAGTTCTTTTATTCTATTTTATTGATCTGAATGTTTTTTATGCCACTACCATGCTGCTTTGGTTAGGAATAGCTTTGTAGTATGTTTTGAAGTCAGTTACTGCTTTGAAGTCAGAACACCTCCAGCTTGGTTCCTTTTGCTCAGGATAGCTTTGCCAAGTATCTTTTGTGATTCCATAAATTTTAGGAATGTTTTTTCTAGTTCTGTGAAGAATGTCATTAATATTTTGACAGAAATTGCACTGAATCTGTAGATAATTTTGGGTAGTGTGTATACTTTAATGCCATATGTATTACTTTAGTCTTTGAACAATGGGATGTCTTTATATATTTTTCTCATTAATTTTTATTTATGTGTATATGGGTAAGATTGTGATCCTTGTTTTTGCATAATATCCTTTTTCCAGTTTTTCTATTTCCTTATGGAAGATGTTCTGCTGGAAAACCACTATTGGCCTCTTACCTAATGAATGGTATTGCTCTATCCAGGTCCTACCCTTGAGAACCAAAGCCTTTATTTCTTCAACTACAGCTGTTGACTATTGACAGATCACAGACATGTCATACAACAAAATGGTTTGCAACTTGGTCAACCTTGTCCAAGTTATGTCATCTCCCATGATCAGTCTACAACCAAAGACAAGTCATTATAAAGCTACCAAGGCTTAGGCTTCTTGCCTCAGCACAAGAGAGCCATGAAAGGTCTTCCTGTTCTAGAGCTCACTGAGGGATCTGGAGAGGCAGAAGTTGCATCACAGTTCAACTCTCCCTTGCCTAATCCTTCCTTCTTCAAACCATGCAGGTGTTAATCCTCAGAGTACTCCCCAATACATTTCCTGTGCATAAATCTCTGTCTCAGAGTCTTTTTCTAGAGGATTAGATATAAAGCAGGTAACTTGTCTCATTTGTGAACATGAAAGAAGGAAGGAAGCATGCACACATTGTTCATCTTTGAGGGTAGACGACTTCTATGGATCTTCCTGTCTTTGAGAAACACACATTATTTAGGGCCTGCTTGCTATCTTTATCAATGAAGAGACATAATTCTTTGGGAGACAAATACTGGTAAATGCTACCTGAGATAGGTGGGCTGCTTGCTCCAGAGTTAAAGTCATGTTCTTCTATCAGCTTGATATGTAACAAGAATCATATTTTGATCTCCGTCTGTCTGATTGCTTCAACCATCTTATAGCTCTGAACTCAGGCATGGTATGACATTTGTGGTATTTATTGAGCCACCTAAAGCTCCAGTGAATACCTATTTCACAGAAATATCAAGCATTTAAGTTGCTTAGTGCAGCACCTGCTATTTTGTTCATGATAAATAAATGTTTAACCTAACAATGCAAAAAAAAAAAAAAAAAAAACACAACATAATGCCAGATGTATTTTAAATTTATTTAGTTTATCCAAATCCAAATCATGTTAAATAATCTTTGGAAGTATTTATGCTGGTATGAAAAATGCAGACCATAGAAAAAATGTTTATATTAAAACTTGTGTTTGGTCAACAGTCCCCCAAACAACCTAAATCTACCACCTTGAAATCCAGCTGCCTGTCTGTAATTTTCAATGATGGCAGGGAAATAATTTGTATTTTTTTTCTGTGTGTTAATTAGTGGCGTTCATGTTAATAAGACTTTGCACCAGAAGTAGTAGCCAAAGTAAGAGCTTTCCAAGTCTTTGGATTTTATTCATTCTTTTTAATCCTATCTACCATTGATTTATCCCTAATTCTGTGCCAAACCTTGAGTTAAGTAAAGTTCACAAATACTATTTCATTTAATCCTCCCATGAAGACAACGCCTGTGCTACAACTATCTCCTGATAGCATCAGTGAAATTCTTTTATCTAGAGGCCTTATTAAAGCAAGGCACATCTTGACACAATTTAAAAACAATTATGTGCAAAGGCAGAATAATGGGTTACATCCATTTTCAATGAATATTCTTCTGCATGGAATTAAAGAACAGGAATAATGCCAAGACTGAACTATGAGGACAGATGTCTTAAAATTCACCCATGTGTAGAAATATGGGTCAACACATGAAGTAGTTTTGACTTGAGAATTATGTAGGCCTCAGGGGAAATAAAATAGTGTATAAATATATGAATTTTATTAGACTTTTTAGCCCTCGAAGATCATCACACCAACTAAATAAAATAATCTTAGCAAAGTATTCAGTATAGTGAACTGCCTGACAAAAAGCATTCCCTCAATGAAAGAAAACTTTTTGTATCACTATTAGTAGTAATAATAACAGAAATACTAACAATATAAATAAATCTTCAAAGAAAAAAATCCAGTAATAGAATAACCCATTCAATAGCTTCTACCTTTCTCTTCCTTAATAGAACCCTCATTTTATCTAGGCAGCAAACAGCAGATGTTCTAGATCTCAGGCAGGTTAACCTTTCTAAGTACTACCAAGCTGATAAAAAGAGTCATAATTGATCTAAAGACAATAAAATCTTATTTCCCTTTACTTTTGCATATGATGTGATTTCAGGTTCTCTTGCATGGGGTAAAGTTATGAGAGAGTTAGAGAAAAGAACTTTCCAAACATGTTTTTTTTTTTTCATTCCTGATAAAAAAGAGAAAGTTGCACATGAATGAATCTTTCACTGTAGCTTCTGCTCCTCCTTGTTTATTTACTCCTGGCTGTGTGATGCTCAGAATCAAAGAAACCATAACATAACTGTGGTGATGGGCATAAAGATGAAAAGCCAGACTGCTGAGGAAGTCAGAGCAGTAAAAAGATGGGCTCTCTTGAGGGTGTGTGAAGTAACTGTCTCCATTGTCTAAACCATTGCTAATTGGATATCTTGCTATTTGAGATCATAGTTGATATTCACAAAGTAGTCATCCCTAGAGAACTAGTTACAGCATTGACCTTCTTTTTATCTGTTGGTAAATAGTAAAATTAATAAGTGCAAGATAATTGTTGGAGGATGTTGCAGTGACCACTGATGAATGGTCCTCCTTGTGGTAGTGATGTCTGAAAAATTATTACAATACTTTCTGCTAGTTCAGTCTTTGGCCAGGTAAGTAGCACAGCTGTACTCTGGAGTTTTCCAGAGGTACTCTACTTTTGGAGACTCACACATGGTCTGTTAAATATTATTGCCTCTGAAGGTCACATAATCCTAGATTGGAAGAGGGTTCTATACAGGGAAGGTCCTGGTTTACTGTGGAAGGAGGAATAAGAAGAGCTGGAGTTCAAGACATTTCCATTTCCTTCTTCTACTCTTCTGGTTAATCTCCACTGATATCAACTAGGTGAAAGATGTATGCCCTTAAATTGCTGAGACTGTCTTATAGGAAATGGCTTAAAACTAAAGAATTGTTGGAACACTAATATTGACCTATTTCTTCGTGGGGGTAGACAGGCAATGCTAATACTACTGCTACAAGCACAGCTATGAATGGGGGCACCCTCTCAGTGAGCTCTTCCTTTCAATCATCTTCGTTTCCCCAGATCAGACTCCTAGGATTGCAGAGAACATTGGTCCAAGATTGGTGGAGCTAGTATAATGCTAGGGTAATGCTAATAATTGATGGAGCTAGGATAATGGTGTTGATGAATTTACAGAAATATTCTATTTACAGAGACTAGAAGTCATAGAATGACTACCAACTAATTGAAGGAATTGTTGGAAGAGTCGATATGATTCATTACAATAAATAATTGCTCAGAGAGGGACATCACTTATCTAGCAATAGCTCTGTCAAGCGAAATCACAAAAGCAACTTTTAAATAAATGATTTAGAAATTATTTAAAAATGTGATGAGTATTGTATTATACTTTGAATATAGTTGACAGTAGTAAAAAGGAAATATGTATTTAAAATTTTGAATTATATATTTCTTTTAATATGTAGCCACCATGGTTGGTATTTACTTGAAAAAAATCATCATCACTTACAACCAAGCTTCCTAAATGACACATGAATTTTGATGGAAAGGAGAGAAAATTATTTAATTCCAGCAGTAGGTATAAAGAATTGACTCCTCAGTGGAATTTTCAATTCAGATTATAGATAGATTTAAGTCAAATTCTACCACATTGGTGAATTTCCCCATTTTTTTTTTTTTTGAAAATTCTCTTGGTGCCACTTTTCTTGCTGAGCCCCATGTCAGGTTTATTTGAACTTGTCTCTTTTTCCATCCAAAGTGGATAAAAAAACACCAAACCACATTTTCTATTAACGTGAAGCCCAGATATTGATGCAATTCAGCTGTGAAAGAAGCAGCCAGGAAAACGTTCCAGGCTTCACTCACTCTTAAATGGAAGACTTTCCATCACAATATATCCTTTGTAAGTAGCCCTTGCCTTATCCTGAATGTCTAGACTAAAATCTCAGGTATCACTTGCTGGGAAAACACTGCAGTTAGGCACTTTGACCAACCTTCCTCTCCTTCCTTCCTTCTAACAAATAATAATTTCTTTCATTTTTAACTGATAAAAAATTGTTGTGCATATTCATCAGGCACAAAATGATGCTTTGATCTATATTTACATTATAAAAAGATTCAGACAAGTAATTTACATATACATTACCTCACCAACTTGCCATTTTTCTTTTGAGGTGAGAAGGTTTAAAATCTACTCTTTTAGCAATTTATTATGAACTGCAGTCACCATGCAATTGGATAGATGGCTACCATTTATTGCTCCAGCCTGAGTCTGTATCCTTTGATCAACATTTTATTTTTCTTACCCTTCTCCATTCTCCCCAGACTCTAGTAACCAAATTCTGACTGTTTCCATGAGATCAACATTTTTAGATTTCACATAAAAGTGTTGTCATACAGTAGTTGTCTCGCTGTGTGCCTGGCTTATTTCATTTAGCATACTATCCTCCAGGTTTATCCATGTTGTTGCAAATGACAAGTTTTTCTCTCTTTTTAAGGATGAATAATATTACATTGTATATATACATGAAATTTTCTTTATCTATTAATCCATCCATGAAAACTTACATAGATTTTAAATCTTGGCTAGTATAAATAATGCTGCATGAATATGAGAGTTCAAGTATCTCTTTGATATCCTGATTCCAGTTCTATTATGGTTTACATGTAGTGCCCCCCAAAAGCTCACCTGTGAGACAATGCAAGAAGGTGTGGAGGAGAAATGATCAGGTTATAGTCTTAACCTAATCAATGAATTAATCCTGTGCTTAATCAAAGGATTAACCAAGTGGTAACTGGAGGCAGGTGGGATGTGGCTGAAGGAAGTGGTTCTTAGGGGTGTGGCTATTGGGTATATATTTTGTATCTGGAGAGTGTAGACTCTCTGCTTCCTGGTCATCATGTGAGCTGTTTCCCTCTGCCACATACTCTGTCAAGATGTTCAGCCTCAAATCGAGCCCCAAGGAATGGAGCCTGCTGTCCATGGACTGAAACCTCTGAAACTGTGAGCTCCCAAATAAACTTTTCGTCTCTTAAAATTGTCCTCGACAGATCTTTTAGTCACAGCTATGAAAAATCTGACCAAGCCAAATTCCTTTAGATATATACCCATAATTGCAATTTCTGGATCACCTGGTACTTTTAATTTTTTGAGGAATTACCATGCTGTTTTCCATAATAACTGTAGTAATTTATATTCCTACCAGCAGTGTATGTGTGTTCCCCTTGCTCCTTGGCGTCACCAATACTTGTTGCTTTCATCTTTTGAATAATAGCCATTCTACAGACCTGAAGTGATACCTCACTGTGGTTTTAATTTGCATTTCTCTAATGACTAGCTATTTTGAATACTTATTCATAAACCCATGGACATTTGTACATCTTTTGAGAAGTGTCTGTTTTGATCCTTTGCCCATTGTTAAATCAGATTGTTTTCTGGCTCTGCAGTTACTTGAGTTTCTTATATATTTTGGATATCAACCCCTTGTGAGATGCATAGAACCTCTTTCTATTATTCCATAGGTTGTCTCTTCACACTGTTGATTGATTATTTGCTGTTTAGAAGCTTTTTAGTATGATGTGATCCCATTTCTCAATTTTTGCTTCTGTTGCCTTTGCTTTTGTTCTTTCCAAGAAATCAGTGCCCACACCAATGTCGTAGAGATTGCCTCCTGTTTTCTTCCAGTAGGTTTATAGTTTCAGGTTGTACATTTAAGTCTTTTATCTATTTCAACTAAATACTTGAATATGGTATGAAATAAGGGCCTAGTTTCGTTCTTAACTAGAACGTTCTTTCATCCAGTTTTCCCAGCATCATTTGTTAAAGGGACTGTCTTCTTCTTATTGTGTGTTCTTAGCACTTCTGTTGAAGAATAGCAACTGTAAATGCATAGATTTATTTCTGGACTCTGTTCTGTCAATCTATGTGTCTGTTTTGGTGCTAGCAATACCTTGTTTTGATTATTATTGCTTTGTAGTATATTTTTAATTTGGGAAGTTTGATACCTCCAGTTATTTTATTTTTGCTTAAGATTGCTTTACTTGTAATTTCATGAGAAGTTTAGGGTGTTTTTTTTTCTATTTATGTGAAAAATGTCGACAGCATTTTGATAGGGACTACAATGACTTTGTAGATCACTTTAGGTATTATGGGCATTTTAGCAATATTAAATGAACCTCTATTTCATGAACCCCAAATATCATTCTATGTATTTGTTTTCAGTTTTCTTCATAATTTTTTTTATAATTCTCGGTATACTGATTTTTTAAAAACTTCCATGGTTAAATGGTTTTCATATTAGGGTAATAATCCAGCCCTCATAAAAAGATTTTAGGTGTTTTCTGCTCTTCAATTGTTTGGGGAAGAGTTTGAGAAGGATTCATTACATTCTTTTTTAAATATTATAATTTACTATCCAGTAAAATTTCTGATCAGGTTTGGGACTTTGTTTAGAGGTTTTTGATTATTGATTCATCTCATTATCTCTTATTAGCCTGTTCTTAATTCTGTTTCTTAATGAATCACTTTTGATAGGTTGTGTTTCTAGGAATTTATCCATTTCTTTTTAATTATCCAGTTTGTTAGTGTTATGGTTTGGATGCGAGTTGTCCCCCAAAAGCTTATGTGTGAGATGATTCTAGAGGAGAAATGATTGGGTTGTGAGAGCCTTAACCCAATCAGTGAATTAATCACCTGGTGGTATTTATTTAGTGGTCATTGAAGGCAGGTGGGGTGTGGCTGGTGGAGGTAGGCATTGAGGCTTGGCTTTGGAGTATATATTTTGTATCTAGCCAGAGGAGACTCCTTTCTCTCTCTGCTTTGTGATCATCATCTGAGCGGCTTCTCTCCTCCACACTCTTCCACCATGGTGTTCTGCCTCACTTCATGCTCCAAGGAATGGAGCTGACTATCTGTGGACTGGGACTTCTGGAACTGTGAGCTACCAAATAAACTTTTCCTCCTTAAAATTGTTCTTGTCAGGTCTCTTAGTCACAGCCGTGAAAAAGCTAAAACAGTTGGTATTTAATTATGCATAACTTCTTATAATTCTTTGTATTTTTTGGTGTCAGTTCTAATATCTTCTTTTTCATTTACAATTTTATTTATATGAACCTTCTTCCTTCTAATGTAATCTAGTTAAAAGTTTGTCAATTTTGTTCATCTCTCCAGAAAAACCTCTTTGTTTCACTGTTATGTATATTATTTTATTTTTTAGTTCCTCATTTAATTGTACTCTGATCTCTATTATTTACTTCCTTCTTCTGACTTTGGACTACACTTTTACTTTTTCTAGTTTCATGGGATGTAAAATTGTTTATTTGAAATATTCTTTCTTAGTATAAGTGTATCACTGTACACTTAAGTGAATCTCATAAGTTTGATTTGTTGTCTTTCCATTTCATTTTTCAAGATATTTTAAATTTTTCTTTCAATTTCTCCTTTGACTCAGTGGATGTTCATTTGTATGTTGTTTTATTTATCTATATTTGTGAATTTTCCAATTTCTTTTCTATTGATTTAGTTTTATATCATTGATTGGACAAGATTATTTATAGAATTCCAATTGTCTTGAGTTTGTTTAGGCTTGTTACCTAACATATGAGTTGTCCTGGAGAATGTTTACCTTGCACTCCAAGAGGAGGTGTCTTCTGCTGTTAATGGATGGAATGTTCTGTATGTATTTGTTAGGTCCATTCATTCTGTAATGTTGTTCAAATTCAATGTTTACTTACTGATTTTCTGTCCATATGATATATCTAGTTGGTAGTAGCAAGTTCCCTTACTATTATTGTATTATTGTGTATTCACCCTCAGTTCTGTTAATATTGTTTCATAGATGTAGGTACTCTGATGTTGAGCACATATACCAATAATTCTTATATACTCTCAATGAATTGAGCCTTTTATCATTATTTCATGATTTTCTTGGTCTCTTGTGATGATTTTGGACTTAGTCTATATTGTCTGATATAAGTATAGCCTCCCCTTCTCTCATTTGGTTATCATTTGCATAGAATATTTTCTTCTATTCCTTCACACTTTTTTTGAGGTATATCCAGTCTACACCAAATTTGGGGGAAAAGAAAATAAGAGGGAGCAGACTCTGATCATCTAAATTTTCAACAGTGGAAGGAATATACAGTAATGGCTTCTATCTCTGTTTACACTCTGTGATCAGAATTTGCAGTCAGGACACAGATCCCCAGTATTTACAGGACTTTGTGCTTTGTGCCCACCACCAAGGTTCCACAGTTTGTGGGAGCATATACACAGTTTTCTGCCCAGGGCCTGTGTGGCAGGTAGGTAGCTATAACTGTTAACAGATGAGATTTACCAAAATTATTTACAATTTGCCATCTAGGTCTTTCCCTAGAAGTTGCAAACCTTCAGATTCCATAGTTCCAAAATAGTTACATCAGACAGATTCTTCCAGTGTAATTTTTGCCTTGGTGGGGAGACATATTTCTCATGCTTCCTCCTCTACCATCTCCCAGAATTCCCCTTTACACTAAATTTGAAACTAAGGAATGTAGTTTCCTAACTGTTATTTTTCAAAATTTGTTTAGTCTAGATTTTTTGTACTTTCATATGAGTTTTAGAATAAGCATGCCAATTACTACAAAAATGCTGCTAGGATTCTTATTGGATTTTATCAGACCTATGACATTATTATATTTACTCGTATATTTATCATTTTGGGGACCATTGGTTACTTTTTATAGATTCCAATTTCTATCTGGTATTATTTTCCTTCTGCTAGAAGATGTTTTAAATTTTTTTCTTCTAGTGGAGATGTGCCATAAGTGAGTCTTTTGGATTTTGTTTGTCAAAGTAACCTTTGTTTTGAAGGATATTTTTGGCTAATATAATTATCATAGTGCTTTTCATATATTTTTCTATTGTCTTATAGCTTGCATTTTCCCCTTGTATTATACCAATCACCTCTATTGATGTTCTCCAGTATCTAATGTTTCTTTTTCTATAACTGTTTCTTCTTGTTGTCAGTGATTTATTTTCCCTGGTTTTCATCAAGATCCTTGCAATCGAAAATTTATAGTTTTTGACAAATAATGAAAAATTTCAGGCATTATTTACTCAAAACTTTTTCCATCTTCTCTTTAACTCCCTGGAACTCCACTCTTATGATTACTAGATTAGTTGTTTTCCCATGGATCACTAAGGATCAGTTTGCTTTCTTTGGCTTTTAAAAAAATTATATTTTAATATTGTAGAAACACTTAAAATTACATGAACCTTCTTAAAAATTTTATATTATTTTTAACTGTAGGCAGCTAAAATTATTGTTAACTGTAGGTTAATAAAAGGATTTACTCATGTTGTCTAATGAAACTTTATACCTCTTGAATAGCAACTCATCACTTCCTGCTTCCTCAACCTCTGTCAATCACTGTTTCTATGAGTTCAACTACTTTAGATACCTCATATAAATGAAATCCTGTGGTATATATATCTTTCAGTGACTTATTTCATTTACAATAACCTCCCCTAGGGTTATCCATGTCACACACAGCAGAAATTCCTTTTTTTTAAAAGCTGAATGATATTCCTCTGTTTATATATGTTACATTTTTTTAATCCATTGATGGACATTTAAGTTGTATTAAGGTCTTAGCTATTGCAAATCATACTGCAGTGGGCTTGCTATATCATATGGTAGTTTTATTTTAATTTTTGAGCAAACACTATAATCTTTTACATTGTTTCTACCAATTATATTCCCACCAACAATATACAAGTGTTCCAATTTCTCCACACTCTCATCACTTTTAAAAAATTATATATATATATATATATATTTAGTTGTACATGGACACAGTATGTTTATTTTATTTATTTTTATGTGGTGCTGGGGATCGAACCCAATTCCTCATGTATGCGAGGCGGGCGCTCTACCACGTAGCCACAATCCCAGCCCTATCCTCATCACTTTTTAAAAATAATAGTAATCATAATAGGTGTGAGTTGCTGTCTCACTGTGGTTTTCATCTGTATTTCCTTGATGAATAGTGATATTGTCACTTTTCATAAAGCTGTTGGCCATCTTCTTTGAACTAATGTCAATTCAATTTCAGCATTTAGAAAACACTTTTTTCTATTGACTCATATAAACCCTATAATCCCTTATCAGATGTATGATTTGCAAGCATATTTTCCTGTGCCATATTTTGCCTCTTTATTCTGTTGATTACTTTCTTTTCTGTGCAGAAGCATTAGTTGGGTATAGTCACACTTGTATTTCTTGACTTTTGTCACATTTACTTTTGATATTAAAGAAATTGTTACTTAGCCCAACATCAAAACATTCCCCCACATGTTTTCTAAGAGTTTTACAGTTTCAGGTATTATGTTTAAAATTAATCCATTTTTAGGATTTTTTGAGGTGTGTGTGTGTGTGGTATAGCATAAGTGTCTAACTTCTTTTAATAATGCCAATATTCCATTTTCCTATAAACATTGTTGAAGGGACTCTTTGTGTGTGTGTATTTTTTGCACCTTGTTAAAGATTAGTAGAGGTATATATGTGAGTTTAATTTGAGGCTTTCTATTCTACTCTGTTGGTCTGTGTTTGTTTTTATGATAATACCAAGCTCTCTCTCTTTTTTTGTTTTTTTTGGTACTGGGGATCGAAGTCAGGTGTACTGGACCACTGAGCCACATCCCCAGCCCTATTTATATTTTGTTTAGAGACAGTGTTTCACTGAGTTGCTTAGCACCTCACTTTGCTGAGGCTGGCTTTGAAGTTGCGATTCTCCTGTCTCAGCCTCCCAAAGTGCTGGGATGACAGGCGTGTGCCACCATGCTCGCTTCCAAGCTCTCTTAATTGCTGTAGACTTGCAATATATTTTAAAATTCAGAAGTGTGATGCCCCTAGCCTCATTCTTCATGAGGAGTGCTCTGACTATGCACTGTGTTTTGTGGTTCCACATACAAGTTAGGATTGTTTATTTTCCTATTTCTGTGATACATGTGATTAGAATGTTGATAGAGTTTGACAAGGACATTTTCTTTTTCTTTCTCTCTCTCTCTCTTTCTCCCCTCCCTCCCTCCCTCCCTCCCTTCCTTCCTTCCTTCCTTCCTTCCTTCCTTCCTTCCTTCCTTCCTCCCTCCCTCCCTCCCTTTTTTCTTTCTTTCTTTTTTAAAAATTTTTATTTTTTTTAATATTAGGAATTGAACTCAGAGGCACCTGACCATTAAACCACATCTCCAGTTCTATTTTGTATTTTATTGAGAGACAGGGTCTCACTGAGCTGGTCCTCCTGCCTCAGCCTCCGGAGCTGCTGGAATTACTGTGCCTGGCTGAACGTGGATGTTTTCAATTTATCTGTATCTTCTTTAATGTCTTCTATCAATGTTACACAAAATTTAGTGTACAAGTCTTTTATGTCCTTGGTTAAATTTATAAATAAGTATTTTATTTTTGTAAATGGGGTCATTTTTAAAAAATTTCCTTTCCAGATAATTTTTTATTAGTATGTTGATACAACTGACTTCTGAACAATAATTTTATAACCTGCAACTTGACTAAATTTATTGGTTCTAAATGATTTTTTTGGAGTTTTTAGGTTTTCCTGTGTATAAGATTATCTCTGCAAACTGAGTAATTTAAATAACTGTCAATTAGAACCTCATTTAAGTATGAAGTTGACCTTTACTAAACCTCAGTTTTCTTGCTAATGCACTGAAAGAATTGCTGGTAATGCATCCAGATGATAGATTAACAAACCATAATATGCCATTGGGGTAGAGCTTTTATGCTATATTCCTCAAAGGACTGTCTAGGGAATGCTAGGTCTTGAAGATGATTTCATTTAATTACAGTCTGGGAAGTGAAATGATGCCATGGACTGCTTTAACCCATTAGATCTAGGACCATTTGGAGTTAAGCCTCACATGGAGGAGTTAATATCTATGCTCTCTTGGAACAGATTGTCCTGTTCTATGGACTTTTGCAACAGAAAAAAGGCTTATTTTTTAATTTCCTAGCTGACAATAAATTCAGGATTGAAGACCAGAGATGATAAACAGATTTCATTTTTTGTGTCATTTTTGATAACTTTGGGACAGTTACCTAAAAGGTTATTTTGAGAATGGTTCTGAGATAATAGACTCTACTGGAAAGTGTCTGTGATCAGTCACTGGTTGCTCAGAACCTGGGTAGAGAAGAAAAGAGTGAAAGTAATTTTTTTTTTCTGTATGCCTTGCAAGTGGAAATTAGGATTGATATAAATGTTATTATGATAAAAGAGATGAGGTCATGAGTAAGGGTTATATTTATGTATACAGTGCTGTGTACAAGGTTTTAGCTCTAAGAAGTTCAATATGGGCCAGCATAAGGGAAATAACAAATACATGCATTAATGGGAGAAGATTAGAGAGAGAGGGTTGTTCTATTGAATGGAAGATATCAAAGTGATGTTTTAGATTTCCATGGCTGTGAGAGTTTCATATTAAAGTCTACTTTTTCATAACAATATTCAATTTATCAAATTTATAAATTCATAAACTTTATTTAAGATTCTTAGTTTATGTTTGTCAAATTTTGAACATTATTTTCATTAATTTGGATTTGTTTTCAAACTTGACATACTAAGTTCCCATAGATATCTTAAACTGAATTTATTCCACTTCTTTTTCAAATAATTGAAATGTATGAACAACAGGCAAAACATTTTCCAATATTTAAAAATTCCAGAACAACTACAAGTTACATATTGGGAATCAGAACTGTTCACAAAGACTAAATATCATTATGCTTTCCAAACAGGAATCACCAATCTAAGGTCAATTATTTAACATAAGGTCATTCTGTCAGTGCCTTAGAAGTGTCAAGTTTTTTAAACATTAAGGATACTCTAAATACAAAATGTAGGTTCCTAAATTAAGCTCTTACCTTTTCATTTTATAATTCTTTTTTGTTTAAAAGCAGATAAAGACTTCTTTCTGTAAACATAGGAATTTAAAAAATTCCCATGTACCCAAGGAACCATATGGGAGGCAGATATTAAAGCTTGTGTGGAATAACAAGATGCAAAACATAAAATATAGCTATCCCAAGATTTCAAAAAGCCAGGAGTAACTCTAGGTTTTCATGAAACACAGTTTATAAACAGTCTATATGCCAAAATTGGACTATAGCTAAAAAATTGAAGAAGGATTCCTGGCTCTTTGGGTTTTTAGGGTTTTCTTCAATTCATGTTATATTTACATAACATAGAATTAATTATTTTAAAGAGTGTAATTCATTGGCATTTAGTATGTTCATAAAGTTACACAACTATCACCTCTACCTAGGGCCAAGCTATATTCAGTGCCCAGTAAGGAAACCTGTACCCATGAAGCAATTTTTTCCCATCCACCACCTCAGCCTCTAGGATCCTTTTTCTCTTTATCTCTGGCATCCATTAGTCTGCCTTCTGTTTCTATGTATTTTTCTATTCTGGGTATTTTAAGTAAATTGAATCACATAATATGTGGTTTTTTTTCCTGGTTTCCTTCACTTAGCATATTTTTGAGGTTTAAACAATGTTGTAACATATGTAAGAACTTTATTTGTTCTTTTCTGTGTCCTAACAATATTCTGTTGTTCAGAAATAACACATTGTATTTATCCATTCATCAACTGATAGACACTTGAGCCGTTTTCACTTTGGGGCTACTATGAATAGTGCAAAAGTTTTTGCTTATATACCTGTTCTCAATTACTTATAACCTTAATAATTTCTGTACATTTTTCAGTTAATACTGGAACTGGGATATGGATCAAGTTCTCATAATCTGAAAGTCATATTCTTTCCAGGAGAGAACAATATTTCCCAAGGGCAGAAGGGGCAAAGTATTATCCAACTTTCTTCCAAGAAGATATAAAAGCTGCCGAACATAACAAAAATAAGCAAGTGGAAATTAATTATTTCCCATGTTCTAAAGGGGCCTGTGATTAGAGAGGGACAGAAGTGCCTGTGAGAGGAAAGGAATATGATTGGTTATATGATATCCCTGTATTTACAGACTGGCACTGTTTGCTCCCTTTCAAGTTGTCTCCAGTGACTTCTGCCTTATAAACATTATTCGTTAATATGTCAGTGAGTTTGGCTTAGAAATTATCTAGAAGATTTAGGCGCTGAGAGCAAACAACACAGGGCTGGTGTCCTTTCTGTAAACGATTCCCTCTAGTGGTTTGAAAATTTTGTCACTGTGTTGTCAAGATTTTTGCCTTCAAAAACCTAAACAAGAGAGACCCAGGGTATTTATTATTGATAATAATCAAAATCATGACAAAAAATAATCCTGGAGGCTTCTGGTTGTCACCATACAGAAGGAGCTAGGGTAAACTTTTAAATATTAATCGGATCAAGTTACTTTCTGGCTTTACATTCCAATTAGAATGAACTCCTAGCTCTCTTCTATGCCTTACAAAACCTTGATGGTGTGAAGTCCTTTGCTCCAACTTCATGAAGAAATGTCAACCAAGCAGAGAAGGACCTTCTTGGACATTGGCTTTTTCCAGAACCTGGGATAATGCCTACTATATGATAGGTGCTCAGTACACAGTGAATGGCTTCTCATTCCATTCTTCTCTTCAATTAAGTTTCCTCCTTTCTTCTTCCAGTACCTTGATCACAGCAAAGTCACGTATCTTAAATCAAGGTTCTGGGCATTTGAAATTCCCTCTATCTAGTTTTCTCCCATAGATCTTTGCACATGGAGGAGGTGCCTTCACATTCCACAGGGTTTCAGGCTCCAAGAAGAGACAGTAGAAAGCAGTTCCCTCCCTCCCTCATGATGTCCCTGCCATCACTCTCTTTACTTCCTTTACAGTCACGGTTTCCAAGCATGCATTGGTTGACTTCCCACTGGTGTCCTCTCCTTCATTGTAGATCAGCAGCCACTTATCAGAGAGAACATTCAGCCTTTGTTTTTTGGGAATTGAGATGGCAAAATTGCATGCTCAAATCTCACAGGTAGAATGTTGAGTACCTAATGCAGTGTGGCAGGACTGAAATAAATGAATTTTTGTTTTAAAATACAAAAAGGAAGAAAAAGAACATATTGAGTAAATGAACACATGGTATAGCATGATCAATTATTTTGCAAATGATACAGAGGTCAATTATTTTGATAGATGTCATTACATTTATTATGCTTTATCATTAGTGCATTATAATTATATATAATGGTGGGGTTCTTTGTGACATTCATACATACACATAACATAATTCTCTCCATTTAATTCCCTAGTACTTCCCTTTTCCCTCCCCTCCTGCCTCTTCCTGATCCCCTTTATCTACTCTGCTGATCTCTTTCCTGTCTGTTTTTTAATTGGTGCATTATAATTGTACATAGAAATGGGATTCATTTTGAAATAATCATTGCATGCACATAGCATAATTTGGTCTGTTTAATTCCCCAGAATGTCTCCTTTTCCTTCCCTCCTCCTTCCCAATCTGGCCTCTTCCACTACTCTTCTGTTCTTCCATTTTTGTAATATCCCTTTTTTGTTTTTATTTTCTTCTCCTTCTCTAGTTTTTTCATATGAGATAAAACATTTGAACCTTGACTTTCTGAGTGGTTTATTTCACTTAGTGTGATATTCTCCAGTTCTATCCACTTATCAGTAAAAGATATAATTTCGTTCTTTATGGCTGAGAAGAAATTCACTGTGTATAGGTACTACATTTTCTTCCCCCATACTTATGATGATGGACATATTCCATAACTTGGCTATTGCAAATTGTGCTGCTATAAACATTGGAATAGCATAGTCAATTTTTAGAACTTGCTCAAGTCAAATTGTTGGCTGTAATCCTCACAGCAGTTATTCAATCTCAGTGATGCTAGTACCTTTACTTCTATCCCCCCTTTCTTCTAAAATTTATTTACTCTACTTAGGTTTACATGATAACAGAATGCATTTTGATTCATTGTACACAGATGGAGCACAACTTTTCATTTCTCTGGTTGTATGTGATGTAGAACCACATCATATATGCTGTCATACATGAAGCTAGGGCTATGATGTCCATCTCATTCCACCATCTTTACTGCCCCTACACCCCCACCCCTCCTTTGACCAAAGTTCCTCCATTCTTTCCGTGTCCTCTCCCTCATTATGGATCAGCATCCATTTATCAGAGAGGACATTCGGCATTTGTTTTTTAGGATTGGCTTACTTTGCTTAGCATTATATTCTCCAAGTCCATTCATTTACGTGCAAATGCCATAATTTTATTCTCTTTTGTTGCTGAGTAATACTCCATTGTGTATATATACCACAGTTTCTTTATCTATTCATGTATTGAGGGGCATCTAGGTAGGTTCCACAGTTTAGCTATTGTGAATTGAGCTGCTATAAACATTGAAGTGGCTGTTTTTAAGTCCATTGGGTATAGAGCAAGGAGTGGGATAACTGAGTCAAATGGTGGTTGCATTGCAAATTTTCTAAGGAATCTCCATACTGCTTTCCAGATTGGTTGTACAAATTTGCAGTCCTACCAGCAATGTATGAGTTTGACTTTTCCCCCACATCCTTACCAGCACTTATTATTGTTTGTATTCTTGATAATTACCATTCTGACTGGTGTGAAATGAAATGTTGGAGTAGTTTTGATTTGTATTTCTCTAATTGCTAAAGATGTTGAACATTTTTTCATATGTCTGTTGATCGATTGTATATCTTCATCTGGGAAGTGTCTGTTCAGTTCCTTAGCCCATTATTGATTGGGTTGTTTGTTTTTTTGGTATTAAGTTTCTTGAGTTCTTTATATATCCTGGAAATTAGTGCTATAGTAGATGTGCCTGTGGCAAAATTTGTTCCTAGAATGTAGGCTCTCTGTTCAGTTAATTGATTATTTCTTTTGCTGAGAAAAAGCTTTTTAGTTTGAATCCATTCCATTTATTGATTCTTGATCTTATTTCTTATGCTATAGGAGTTTTGTTAAGGAAGTAAGGTCCTAATCTTACATGATGAAGATTTGGGCCTATTTTTCCTTCTATTAGGCACAGGGTTTCTGATCTAATTCCTAGGTCCTTGATCCACTTTGAATTGAATTTTGAGCATGGTGAGAGATAGGGGTTTAGTTTCATTTTGCTGCATATGGATTTCCAGTTTTCCTAGCACCACTTGTGGAAGAGGCTATCTTTTCTCCAATGTACGTGTTTGGCACCATTGTCTAGTATAGGATAACTGTATTTATGTGGGTTTGTCTCTGTGTCTTCTATTGTATATCATTGGTCTACAAGTCTATTTTAGTGCCAGTACCATGCCATTTTTGTTACTATAGCTTTGTAGTATAGTTTAAGGCCTGGTATTGTGATGCCTCCTACTTTACTTTTCTTACTAAGGACTGCTTTGGCTATTCTGGGTCTCTTATTCTTCCAAATGAACTTCATGATTGCCTTTTCTATTTCTGTAAGGAATGATATTGGGCTTTTAATTGGAATCTCATTGAATCTATATATCACTTTGGGTAGTATGGCCATTTTGACAATATTGATTCTGCCTAACCAAGAGCATGGGAGATCTTTTCATCTTCTAAGGTCTTTTTCAATTTCTTTCTTTACTGTCCTGTAGTTTTTATTGTAGAGGTCTTTCACTTCTTTTGTTAAATTGACTACCAAGTATTTTATTTTATTTTTTGAGGCTATTGTGAATGGGATAGTTTTCTTAATCTCTCTTTCAGAAGATTCATAACTGATGTATAGAAATGTGATTGATTTATGGGTATTTATTTTATATCCTGCTACTTTTCTAAATGCATTTATTAATTCTAGAAGTTTCCTGGTAGAAGTTTTTGGATCCTGTAACTGTAGAATCATGTTGTTGGCAAATAATGATAGTTTGAGTTCTTCTTTTTTCTATTCATATTCCTTTAATCTCTTTCATCTAATTGCTCTGGCTAGTGTTTCAAGAACTATGTTGAATAGCAGTGGTGAAAGAGGGCATCCCTGTCTTGGTCCCATTTTTAGAGGGAATGATTCTAATCTTTCTCCACTTAGAATGATCTTGGCTTTGGGTTTAGCAGAGATAGCTTTTACAATGTTGAGGCATATTCCTACTATCTCTAGTTTTTCTAGTGTTTTGAACATGAAAGTGTGCTGTATTTTGTCAAATGCTTTCTCTGCATCAATTGATAAAATCACATGATTCTTATCTTTAAGTCTATTGATGTGTTGAATTATATTTATTGATTTCTATATGTTGAACCAACTTTGTATCCCTGGAATGAACCACTTGATCATGGTGCACCATCTTTTTAATATTATTTTGTATGCTATTTTCCAGAATTTTATTGAGAATTTTTGCATCTATATTCATCAGGGAAATTGGTTAGAAGTTTTCTTTCTTTAATGTTCCTTTTTCTGGTTTGGGTATCAGGGTGATACTCTCCTCATAGAATGAATTTGGAAGGGTTCCCTCCTTTTCTATTTCATGAAATAGTTTGAGGAATATTGGTATTAATTCTTATTTGTAGGTCTTGTAGAACTTGCCTGAGAATCCATCTAGTCCTGGGCTTTTCTTGGTTGGTAGGGTTTTGATGGCATCTTTAATTTCCTTGCTTGAAATTGATCTGTTTAAGTTGTGTATGACCTCCTGGTTCAGTTTGGATTGGTCATATGCATCTAAAAATTTGTCAGTGTCATCTATTTTACTGGAGTATAGATTTTCAAAATAGTTTCTAATTATCCTCTGTATTTCAGTAGTGTCTTTTGTAATATTTCCTTTTTCATCATGAATTTTAGTAATTTGGGTTTCCTCTCTCATTTTCGTTAGGGTGGCTAAGAATTTGTCAATTTTGTTTATTTTTTCAAAGAACCAGCTTTATGTTTTGTCAATTTTTTAAATTGTTTTTTTGTTTCCATTTTGATTTCAGCCCTTATTTTAATTATTTCTTGTCTTCTACTTCTTTTTGTGTTGGTTTGTTCCTCTTTTTCTAGGGCTTTGAGATGTAGTGTCAAACAATTTATTTGTTGACTTTTTCTTCTTTTAATGAATGAGTTTAATACAATAAACTTTCCTTTTTTGGTACTGGGGATTGGACTCAGGGGTATTCGACCACTGAGCCACATTCCCAGCTCTATTTTGTGTTTTATGTAGAGACAGGGTCTCACTGCGTTGCTTAGTGCCTCACCATTGCTGAGGCTGGCTTTGAACTCGTGATTCTCCTGTCTCAGCCTCCCTAAGTGCTGGGATTACAGGCTTGTGCCACCGCGCCTGGCTTCAATAGCATATTATTTAGTCTCCTGGTGTTGGAGTAGTTTCTATTTTTTAATATGTCATTGATTTCTACTTTTATTCCATTATGGTCAGATAGGATGCAGGGTAGTGTCTCAATTTTTTTGTATTTGCTTAGACTTGCTTTGTGACATAACATATGATCTATTTTGGAGCAGGATCCATGTGCTGCTGAGAAAAAAAAGGGTATTTGCTCATTGATGGATGGAATACTCTATAAATGTCTGTTAAGTCTAAATTATTGATTTTTTTTTATTGAGTTATGGTTTCTTTTTTTAGTTTTTGTTTGGAAGATCTATCCAGTGGTGAGAGAGTTGTGTTAAAGTCACCAAGTATAATTGTGTTATGGTCTATTTGATTCTTGTAGCTGAGAAGGGTTTGTTTGATATACATACATGCCCCATTGTTTGGGGCACAGATATCTATGATTGTTATTTCTTGTTGATGTTTCCTTTAAGAAATGTGAGATGTCTGTCTTTATCCCTTTTCACTAACTTTTGGTTTGAAGTCCACTTTATCTGATATGAGGATGGAAACCCCTACTTGTTTATGCAGTCCATGAGTGATACGTTTTTTCCCATCCTTTCACTTTCAGTCTGTGGATGTCTTTTCCTGTGAGATTAGTCTCTTGAAGGCAGCATATTGTTGGGTCTTTTTTTTTTTTTTTTAATCCAGTCTGTTGGTTTATTTCTTTTTAATTGATGAGTTTAGGCCTTTCACATTCAGGGTTATTATTGAGATGTGGTTTGTATTCCTGGTCACTTTGGTTTATTTTTGTTTTTTACCTTGACTTGTTTTCTCCTTTGATTGGTCTTTCCTTTAGTGTAATTCCTCTTTGTATATTTTCATTGTGGGTTATCATTTCCTCCTCATGGAATATTTTGCTGAGAATGCTGTGTAGTGCAGACTGTCTTGCTGTAAATTCTTTTAACTTTTGTTTATCATTGAAGGTTTCTATTTCATCATCAAATCTGAAGCTTGATTTTGCTGGATATAAGATTCTTGATTTGCATTCATTTTCTTGAGCTTGGTATACGTTGTTCCATGATCTCCTCACTTTTAGGGTTTGGGTTGAAAAAATCTGCTGAAATCTGAATTGCTTTCCCCCTGCATGTAATGTATTCCTTCTCTCTTGCAGCTTTTAACATTCTATTCTTATTGTGTATGTTAGGCATTTTCATTATAATGTGCCTTGGTGTGGATCTGCGGTAGTTTTGTACACTTGGTGTCCTGTAAGACTCTTGTATTTGATTTTCCCATTTATTCTTCATGTTTGGGAAATTTTATGATATTATTTCATTGAAGAGATTGTGCATGCCTTTGGTTTGAAATTCTGTGCCTTCTTCTATCCCAATAAATCTTAGATTGGTCTTTTGATGCTATCCCATAATTCTTGTATGTTCTGTTCATGATTTCTTATCATCTTCACTGTATGGTCAACTTTATTTTCAAGATTGTATATTTTGTATTCGTTATCCAAGGTTCTGTCTTCCAAGTGATCTAGCCTGCTGGTGATGCTTTCTATCAAGTTTTTTATTTGGTTTATTCTTTCCTTCCTTTCAAAAATTTCTGATTTTTTTTTCACAATCTCTAGCTCTTTCTTAAAGTAATCTTTTGCTACTTGTATTTGCTCCCTTATATCTTTGGTGTTATCGATGGTTGCCTTTATTTGCTCTCATTTCTTTGTTGGAGTGATCGATTTTTGTCTGTATTTGCTCGCTTAAGTCATTCTTTAATTCACAGATCATTTTATTTACGTACATACTGAATCCTTTCTGACATTTCGTCAACTCTGCTGTCCATGGATTCTATTATTGTAGTATCTTGGTTTATTTGGGGCACTTTCTTCCCATGTTTTTTCATGTTGATTATGTATCTTCTTTTCTTGCAATGCCCGTCTGAGGTATTGTGGTTTTTATCCTATAATCTTGTCATGACACTACAGATTACCTGTATCTCACCTTGGAGTTCACTTCCAGTCCCCAGCAGGTGTCCTCAGATGGATACTACTGCCACTAAAGATGGTGGCAGCAATAGTGGAGGTAACTCAAGATGGCAGTGGGAGTGGCCCAAGATGGATACTAACACTTTCAGAGATGGGGCTAAAAGGGTGGGACTTACAATGGCTTTGGGCTAATTGATCAGAAATGCAGCACTTTGGTGAGCCGCTGCCTCCAGGCCCTGTCTGTTGACCCAAGGTAGAGGCTAATACATATGAAGAACTATGGGGATGGCTGCAATGTACAAAATGGATATACGAAGGGAGCAACAGCATAGAGCCCCTCTATGTGCAGGGGTGGTCCTGGGCCTGGGTTCTCACACAGACCTGTGAGGACAGTCTAGGCCTGATCTTGGCCTGGACTCCCTCAGGGATTCCAGGTGGTGTGTCTAACCCTGGGCCTGAGTTCCCAAGTATCTGCAGGGGCTCTGGCACTGAACTGGGGGTGGTAGTGAGCTTCAGCCACAGGGGTTCCCAGAGGCTGTCTTTCACCTGGGTTTGGGTTACTCTGGGGGTCAGTGGATTGGTGGGTAACAATCTCAGGCCTGATCTTGGCTGGGCTCCTACAGCTGTCCTTGAAGGTGATCCTGGACCTTGGCCTGTGCTCCTGCCGTTCGGCAGGGACTCTGGTGCAGAATTGGGGGTGGTCCCAGCCCCTTCCCCCCTTTTTGGTGGTGCTGGGGGTAGAACCTAGGGCCTTGCACACCCTAAGCAAGCACTCTGCCAGTGAGTGACAGCCCCAGAACACCTGAGTACTTTTGACTGTATCATAGGCCTCTTTTGGGTCATGTATAGGAATAAAAAGAGTTGCTTTGTCCTCATAGCCTTCCTTTAGAATACTGTTGGGACTGATCATTTGGTGGAAGATATGTTAGGTCAACAAGCAAGTGGAGTTCCATGTATTCCTTGGTAGTTTGAGATTTCAGTCTGATATTGTGAGAAAGGCCTAGGCCTTATACCCTGTGATGCCCTGGTTTTTAGTAGTGAACTGATAGGCAACAGGGAAGGACTGTGGGTCCCTGATTTATCTATAGATATATCAGAAAGCCCTCAGACTAAGGCAGAGACATGCTATTTTATAAAATTTGGGATCAGAACTGGATTTGAGTTTTACCTCAGCTACTTAGTAGCAATTTGTTCCTGGGAAACTGGTTAAGCCTCTCTGTACTTCAGTGTTGTTCTCTAAAACATGTGAAGAATAAAGCATACCACACAGACTTGTGAGACAATGACATTTATGGTAAGGAGAAGGCCTCCTGAGATATGGTGGAGATGCTCTGGCATGGTCAGGATGAGATGTGGGGCAAGAAATGCATCCCAGGAAAAGGAATGGGATGTGAAAAGGCTCTGAGGTAGAAGAGAGGTGATGGACTATTGGAGAAACTGGGAAGGAAGTCGTATTAATCTACCCCAAAGTGCAAGGAGGAGTGTGATGAGAGGTAATATAGTAGAGGCAGGAGAGGTGAACTGTGAAAGCACCTAGAGCATTGGGAAATGTGATTCAATTTGTATTTTGCTTTTGAATCATACCCAATGTCTCATGGTTTTTGAACTCCAATCTTCTTGGCTTCAAAGTTTCATCCTGGTTCTGTAAACTACCCTATCATTTCCAATACATGTTAATTTAACTAGGTAAACATTTGCCCTTTATGACTTCAGATAAAATGTTCAGCCTTGTCACACATCTAGGACTCTTGGGAAAACTGCATGAGATGTAGAGCTTGACACATGGCAAGTGCTGGATCACTACCAGCTACAGTAGTATTAGTATTAATAGTATTTTGTGTTAGGCGGGACAGATATAAAACACTTTAGCAAACCTATAAGGGACCTATTGGATGAGAGATGCACCTTTCTGGGCTTCTCACTTGAGTTCTGTCATGCAAGCCGTTGCTAGGGGACAGAAAGTCAAGAGATATTTGTCCTAAACTTAGCTCTGCTGGAAAATCTTTGCATCTTCCTGGACCAGTTATTTATCTCTGACTCTTAGTTTCCCCATCTGTAAAGAAGATTGAGAATTTGAGTACAAGTCTCTCTTTGGGATGTGAGGAGGTCAAAATGAGCAAAAAGGGTTCAGAT
Source organism: Geosciurus inauris (assembly GCA_004024805.1). Lineage (NCBI taxonomy): Eukaryota > Metazoa > Chordata > Mammalia > Rodentia > Sciuridae > Geosciurus > Geosciurus inauris. Next base: position 45,597 of record PVHX01015546.1, read on the forward strand.
CCTTTAGAAGGAAAATGCTAATACGAATTTAAGGAAGCTGGTGTCATTTTTATGTTATGTTTGAAGGGTGATGGATTTATACAATGAATTCTCTTTAATAAATTGCTCTGTAATACCAACATAAAATAGCCCTAAAGAAGTCTAGACACAGCTGGTCTCCCCGGTATTAGTAAAGCTGAAGAAATGTCAATTAAGATAAATACCCCAAGGCAAAAAGCCATTAGCTTTTGAATCTCGGAAGAATCTAAATATCTTCCTCATAACTCAGAATAGTTGTACATAAATTTTCTCCACTGCCTTCCTGTGACTCAGATAAGAATGCACTGTTTCCATTTTATGAAGGAGAGTCTGAAGAATAGAGAAGTTAAATGACTCACTCAAAATCACACAGTCAGCCAGCAGACATTAAAATCTAATATTTCCTGCCTGAGCCCAGTGCTTTGTAAGGACATCATTGGACCTTTCCATGAAGCCATGCCTTAAGCCATCATGACAGAATAATTCAGAGATCTCTTCCCACTTAATCTGTCAGTCATTCATGTGATGATCTTGATATTTGCCAGTTGTGATGCTATTTTAATAATATGCAAATACTTTCTTTATACCTAGGCTGGCTTAAGACCAAATGGTGAAAAAGTCTGTTTGCTGTTCAGGAACTCAGTGGTTCAGGTACTTATAGCCTCTATGGGTCCCTCTGTCTCTCTCTCTTTTT
>PVHX01015547.1:0-46309 GCA_004024805.1 Geosciurus inauris
CATGGGACTTATGGACAGTTTGGGCCTATGTATCTCCAAGAATGGATCCTTCTCCAGGAACAACTTCTGACCCCATGGCTGGAAATGTTTATGGTGGTCTTCAGACCTAAAGAGGAAAGAGAACCACTGTAGGCTTCTGACTCATGGTCTCTGGGTTCTGCCTGGTCATCATTCCTTGAGCTGTTAGTTGAGAAGAAAGGGTTGGACTGTAGTTGAGATTACTGTATAGGCAAAGTATCCTTTTGTAACTTCTGTGAGATATAATTTGTCCAAAATGGCTTCTGAAGGCATTTAAAGCAAGCATACAATGAGTCAAGACCATGAAGCAATGAAATAAAATGGGGAAAAAGCACTTGCAAAACCATGTCTGATCACACTAAAAATCAAAGTAATATGTATTTTTAAACTATGAGATACCACTTTTACCTATAAGATAATACATTTTCAAAATACACTTATTACATTCCTGCAAGTTATTAAAAACAGTTAAAAACAGTGGAGCAGATTTTTATAAGTGAGGATATGAAGAGCTATCCAAGATATAATAGTAACTAATCAAAGTGCAGAGTAGTTTGTATCATAAGGACATCTTGTGTAAGGTTTAGAAAGGAATCTCCATATATATGCAGGTGTATTTCTTTTATTTTTGGAAGGATTTTTTAAAGATGTTGACAGTGATTACTTTTAGAAAAAAGTAATAGTGGTGGGAAATGAAAAATATGTTTTCTCTTTATGCACAAATTTTCCAGTGTGCTTATTATGCATCTTTTATTAAATAATTTTTCAGGAAAAATATAAAAGATACAAATAAATGACATAGGAACCAAGAGTCTATTTTTAACTATAATTATGAAATATTATTTTTCTAGTTACAAGAAATACTATACATTTTTGTACTTGTAAACTTAAAAATTCTAAAAAAAACCCTACATATGTCATAATGTTTAAAGTTGCTAAACATATAAGAAAATAAAATTCTCTCTCTCTGCTGATGGGAATACAGGCCTTTCTCTATTTTCTATTTCACTGAATTTGAAATTGGTGGTATATAGCAAGAACTTACAAAGTTCCCAACTAATTAGTGAAAATAGTCATAAATCGATGTGAGGATTTATGTCCAATGAGATATGTATTTAAGAACTTATTAAATATAGCACAGATCAGTTCAGATTAAAAAGCCCAAGCTGGAAAGTTAGTTAAACTACCAATGATATTTGTAAATGATAGAATGAATGATATAAAACTCTAGCTTTTTCTAAGACTTTTTAACAACAAGGTAAAAAGTTAAGTATTAATGTTAACTGACTAAAAATAAAAACAAGATGGAACTTTATGTACAATATAATATTAACATTTATTTTAAAATATAATGAATAAAGCACAGACAAATATATATTCAATATTAATTGTAATTTTTTCTGTGTCTACAAGTTTATTTAGGTCCATGTGAGTGTTTTGCTTTATGTTAATTTTTCACATTTCAAATTTTCCATGATGGATTTCTTTTATAGAGAGAAACATATAATACTAAAGAAAACACACACTGAGAAGTTCTAAATAATTTGAACCAGGTATCCCCATACCAATTGAGGCTTATGTTTCACTTTTACTTCCCACATGGGAAATTTGGAGCCATTTTGTCAATTTTTCCACAGTATCTTCCTCACCATTAATTCAATTAAGGTTATAATTGCCTGCGTCTGCAGGGGTTCAACAGAAATATCCATATAACCAAAGGCAGGAATACACTTCACGAGTGTATTGATAGAAATGCTATCAGGGTGGTGAATTATGTGATTTTTTTTTCTTTTTTAAATATCTTATTTTATTTTGTCATACCATTAAACCATGAGTCATATTTTATTAGTATATAAAATGATGATTTGAAAAGGTAACTCACACTTGTCCTGAAATTCATCTTTATTAGAAATATTCTTCCCTAACAAAATCCAGAATTCTTAACATTAGAGGTCTAGAATCAAATTTGTTTCACAATTACCCTTTATTTAAGTGCCCAGTTAGTAAACTAGTTCAAGTTTTCAGTAATCTACACTATTGAGTACTGTCTCTGTGACAATCAAGTACTAAGAATGGATTTGATTATTTTATTAGAGCATTATTGTCATGCACAATAATTGGGTTCATTTTGACAAAATCAAACATGCATGGAATTTGGTTTACTTCATTTCAGTCCCATTTCTCCCCTTTCCCTCTCCTCCTCCTTCCCCTTATTCTCCTTCTTACTCTACTGATCTTCCTTTAGCTCATGTGTTTATTTTTTCCCCACATTTTTATTAGTGCATTTAAGTTGTACATACTGATGGGATTTGTTGTTACATATTTGTACATGCACACAATACACAATATAACAATACAATTTCATTGATGCCCTCTACATATACATTAAGGTGAAATTCCCTGTGATATATTTGTGCACATAATATAAGTTGGTTAAATTCATTCCACATTTTCCCTCCTCCTCCTCCTCCTTCCCTCTCTATCTCTTTCTTCCATTCCCCTGATCTTCCTTATATTTTTACAATATCTGATCCTTATCCCCTTTTCCCTTGTTTTTCTCTAGCTTCCACCTATGAGAGAAAACATTCAATCCTTCATTTTCTGTGTCTGGCTTATTTTACTTAGCATGGTGTTCTCCATTCCCATCCACTTACTGGCAATTGCCACAATTTCATTCTTCTTCATGGCTGAGTAAAATTCCATTGTCTATACACCACATTTTTCTTAATCCATCCATCTATTGATGTGCATCTGGGCTGGTGTCATAATTTGGCTATTGTGAATTATGCTACTATAAACATTGATGTGGCTACATCACAATAGTAGGCTGATTTTAGTTCTTTTGGATAAATACCAGGAATGGGATGGAAGGGTCATATGGTGGTTCCATTTCTAGCTTTTTGAGGAATCTCCACACTGCTTTCCAGAGTGGTTGTACTAATTTGCTGTCTCTCCAACAATGTATGAGTGTACCTTTTCCCCCATATCCTTGCTAGCAAGAGTCTGTTTAATCCTTTTGCCCATTTTTAATTGGAATATTTGTTGTTTTGGTGTTAATTTTTTTGAATTCTTTGTATATCCTGGATATTAACCCCTGTCAGAGAAGTAACTGAAAAAGATTTTTCTCCAATTCGGTAGGCTCTCTCTTCATGCTCTTAATCATTTCCTTTACTGGAAAGAAACTTTGTAATTTGATGCCATTCTATTTACTAATTCTTGATTTTACATCTTGAGCTTCAGGATCCTTGTTGGGGAAGTCAGTGCCTGCACCTATGTGGTGAACTGTTGACTCTATGTTTTCTTGTAGCAGTTGAACAATTTCTGGTCTACTTCCTAGATCTTTGATCCACATTGATTTGCCTTTTGTGCATGGTAAGAAATAGGAATCTAATTGTATACTTTTACATACAGATATCCAGTTTTCCCAGCATCATTTGTTAAAAAGACTATTTTTTCTCCATTTTTTTTTTTTTTTTTTTTGTATCTTTGTCAAGTATCAGATGACTGCAAGTACGTGGGTTTGTCTCTGTCTTCATTGGACTCCATGGTCTTTGTGGCTATTATGATGCTAATATCATGCTGTTTTTGTAGAAGACATAGTTCATTTCTCTGGGAGTCTCATAGTCCAGTGCAGAAGAGAGGCAGACAAAATGAAAAATAGTTGCAGCCTGATATGACCAAATGCAAAAATATCCTAACTAGAGCGGTAACAAAGAAAGAGGTAGAGAAAATGTGAGGGGAGGGGAGGCACTATTGAAGAACTACTTCCTGGGGCCAGAAGTTAGGAGGGCAGTGAGGGATGGTGGTGTTGATTTTTTTAAAAGCTACAATCGATATCAGTGTCTGGGTGGTACTTTTTGGACAGTCATTAATTCTAGAACTGGATCATATAATACAGATTTTGAAAAACAACCAGATTTTCCCATTCTCCTTAATTTCAGTAAAACAGCTAAGTGCTTATTTTGACAGCGAGACAAAAGCATGAGTCACCTGGACTAAGATACACAGAGTGGACATCCCCCAAACTCTGTTCGCTTTGCATCTCATTATCTATTCTTATTTAGAAAACAAACTCTAAATTTGAAGATAAAAGATATTTATACAGTACTGACCTCAGAAGACTTTAGGAGGGAGCTGAGCTTCTCTTTTCCTAAACCAGAGGCAACTCACAAGACCCATGACTCATCTCAGACAGAGAAGGCTCCTGGCAAATGTGCCTGCATTAGGACATGGAGAGATGCTGGGATCTCTTGGCTCTCCGAATTCACTACAGTTAAAGATGTTCTTTCTTATCATTTGTATAAAATTTTACAACAGCCAAAGAGAAAATATCTTAGACTCCACATTTATCAATAGCTTGCTTATATGGAAAATTATGCTTTAGAAAAGGTGACTCATGTGTTTATGTAACCATATCTGTTTTCATACTGTCTGATGTGGCAGCTAATGACAATATTTTGGACAAATGTGTTTTTGCATTTCTACACGTGTAACACATAGAGTTGCAATTGAACTAATAATTTACCTTTTCAGATGTTCTGGCTTCTTGGGCTAAGACTGCTGAAATCTGCTGAGCCAGGTTTTCCCAGTGCCAAATCTACTCCCTCATCAGGTTAGATCCACTTGGAAATTGCACTAAGTTTCTTCAGGCTTCCAGGCAGTGACTGTTTTAAGAAGGGCTCAAAGCTACATTAGAAAAGTCAATACATTTTGAAAAGGAATATTTTAGACTTGAAATAAAAACAGGCATTAAGTTTTTAAAATAATGAACTGAGAAAATAAGGAGCTAAAAAAAATAAAAGGAAGGGTACATAAAATCTCTTTCATGGCTTTGGAATCTAAATACTTTTTTCAAAAATAAGCAAATTCTCCTGTAGTACCAAATTACCCGCTGTGTTCCAAAATGACCCATATGAGCCATGAAATCAAGAAAAAGCAATGTGAGATAGTGGAAATGTAAATGTGCATATTTTCAGATAATTCTCTGTCAAACTCCATTTCTACCACTTACCAACTCTATGTTTTGGAGGAAATTTCTTAACCTCTCTGGGCCTCAACTTCCAAAACCAGGAAAACAGAAATTATGTTGAGTGAGATAATATGTGGAAAAGACTTACTGGATAGCAAGTATTCAAAAAGTAGTAGGTATTTTGAGTGATATTGATTCTGACGAATGGAATAGAGTATCATGTTTTAAACTAATTGTAAAAATCTCAAGTATCAGAAACCCATTACAGAATGAATTGTGGCAGGATTTATTCTTTTAAGAACACAAAATTTATACATATATATTTCAAATATAAATATTTCTAAAAATGCTTTACACATTCTTCCTTCACAATCAAAAAATACTCAATGTATTTTAGCATTTTCTTAATAACTTGCAATTTTAGATCTTGCTATTTATTGCCCTTTTTAAGGTTTGCAAATCTGGCCCCTTTACTGAGTAACCTTGCATTAAAATTTAATATTGCATTTGCTTCAATTGATATTAGTGATAATGAGGCCCAGGTCATTTTTATTGATTTCCAAAAGAGACAATCATTCATTGACAGATGTTATGAAGTGATAAGATTTGGAAAATTTATAGTTGAAAATATTTTGGGGGGAAGTAAGTCATATAATGACAGAAAAGCTGCATTTTAAACTTTTCAAAGTTTAAATCATGCTCCAATGTTTCAATTTAAATAGATCATAAACCAATGTGAATTGCCTTAATTGATTGGATTGTCATACATATTCCTGCAACAGTGACTCAATATTTTATATTGGTTTGAGTGTCTAGAAACAACAGGCTATGTCGTTATCCTGTCTAGCTCCACCCAATTTTTATCTGAAGAATCATATTTTCCCATGTTTTCTATATGAGCATTCCTCAAGTGTACATAGGATGATGTACATACAGTTTAAAGAGAGAAGAAAACAACTGTTTAACTTTTTCACTTTGCTTCTTGAAACATAAAATCCCCATAGATTTCTGTGATGAGAATCTGACCCAATAAAATTATTTCCAAAAGAAGGAATTTTCCCTACAATTTCCAATGATTTAATTAGAGTACATTGGCATATTCACTCTTGCAGAAGCCAAGAAAACCTATATGTGTTATTTCATTGCCAAAGAAATGAAAACCAGGAGGTATTTAGAGTATTTTATAGTGATTTACTCACTCTGTATGATAAAATTTTCCAACTTTAAGCTTAGCTAAAAGTAATTTAATTTCAACATTTTACTGAAATGCAAAGCCAGATTTTCTCAGTGGCCAAAAGTAAATCCAGCTGGAATTATAGAGCCTATAGAAGATGACTTAATACTCTTAGGCCACTAATTTTTGTTTATAAAGTTCCCTCATCTATAAAACCAGCTTCCTCAGGACTTTTACAGACAAGGGGGTAGATCAAGCTAAGTTAGGGTTGAAGCACAAACTGGGCAAAGAATGTTCCAATCCCACTAAGAAACAGAACTCAATTCACTTCTTCTCAGGAAGATGGAATGTCAGTATTTAGACCAAGAAAGTTGAAGAAATTTCTATGTCTTGGATTAACTCATTTCATGGCTTTGCGTTAAGTCTAACGTCTTTGCTACCAGCCTAAGATTTGATTGTGAGCCCTCTTTAGACACACAGAATTATTCAATCCTGGTATTTGACTACAGTGTATAAAACACAGTAGAGCAATATATTTCATTTTCACTGTTACCTTTACCCTCAGGCAATAATAGGTGAAAGACTACACTAGTCACTGTCCAACCACAAGACAGTTCTCTGAACAGAGAAAGGTTAATGGAAAGAATCATTAGCTATAATAGAACCCTGAAGTAGTAATAATAGAGAGCTCTAGAGAATGCAAGAGTAACAGACAGAAGGAGCAACCCCATCCCTAGGGATAAGGTAGAAGGACCCCAGGAAAAGCTTCCCACCTGCAACTCCCGGACCTAGATTCAGACTCTCTGGATGGCAGGGAAAGTTCTGTGGTGTGTAGCCATCCACTCTCTAAGGAGCCTGGGGAAGTTGTTTTGCTTGCAACCTTGTATTAATTGAATGGATTGTTTGAGAAAGCTGTTGGCTACTCAGTGCTGTGGATGGCAGTGCACTGCAGGAGTCAGGTGCTGTGATACTGTGCCTGCTCCAGGAACCAGTGCAGGAAAATCCATGCCCTGGGAAAGCCAGGCAGGGGGCAAACTGTGTGCTGCAGGAGGGCACTGTGAGAGCACACTAGACCCAGAAAGGAAAATGCTTTCCTCCTGCAATGTCTCCACTGTCCTCTGCTGACCATTGTGCCATGGGCAAGGGGAAAGAGTATTTGAAGGATCTATCCATATTTTTACCAAGCAGGCAACAAAGGGCCAGTTTGGAGCTGATAAGAAATAACTTGATAATGGACAAAGAACTCAGAAAGCTGGCGTCTTCTGGTGCCCACTGAGAGCCAGGGAGGCAAGAGGGCTGCAGCCTCAGGATTGCCAGGACCTCTATCAGGAGTAACATATTCAGTGCCTGCCACTATACAAACTTCACTCTGTTCAGATGCATTCCAGTCAAGGGAGAAGACGGCACACACGTATCACACTCTTACTGTGAGTCAGGCACTGCTATCAGCTCTCTTCATGTTTCATTTTATTTAATCCTTAAAGAATGTAGCTAGCTCATTTCCATTTTATAAAAGTTAATTAACATTATCAAGCTTACTCAGCTATTAACTGTGTGTTTAATATTTATATGAGTTTAATCTTCCATTTATAAGCTGTGTAACTTGGAAAGTTATTTAATCCCTTGATGCTTTAATTTTGTACAGTAGAGATAAGAATAGTATTGACCTCATATACTTGTTTCAAGTATTACATTAGATGATACATGGTGAGAAGTCCTTAAAACCAAGCTTTACAAATTATTTGAGCTCAATAAACACAATCAGTATTAGCAGTAGTGCTAGTGGTAGTGGTGGTAGAGGATCTAATAGTCCATCCTCAATAGACCTTTGTAGCTCATGACCATTTATTATGCATGACTACTAACCTTTTCCTATTTTCCAATTATAAATTTTGATAATGTGTAAAAAGCCACTTGTTCCAGAGGTCTAAAGTACACAAAGTACTCATGGGCAGATATTCTTGAGAAAACTGTGGTAACTCTGCAAAGGGCAAATCTTTCAGAAACAGACATTATGAAGGACTGTGGTGTCAACAAATTTGCTTTTAACCAATCCCAATGCTCTACTCTCTTCTCTAGTATATGCTCACCATCTCTAACCCAGCCTTCACATCACATTGTGGATCTAGTGAGTGGTAATAACCAAGTGTTTTAGTTAGCTTTTGTTTACTGTGATCAAAATACTGGACAAGAACAACTTAAAGGAGGAAATGTTTATTTGGGACTCACAGTTTCAGAGGTCTTAGTTCATAGATGGCTGGTTCCATTGCTCTGGGCCCAAGGTGAGGCAGCACATCATGGGGGAGGGTCTGGAAGCAGAACGAGAACTCTTCTCACCAGGGGCAAAATATAAACCACAAAGGCATGTGCTCAGGGATCTACTCCCTTCAGCCACACCCTACTTGCCTATAGTTACCAACCACTTAGTCCATATCAGTGAATTAAACCACTGATTAGGTCATAGCTCTCATAATCATTTCATCTGGGAACACTCTTGCATTGTCTTAAACATGCGTTCTTGGGAGACATCTCCTATTTAAACTATAACACCAAGATTATGATATCAACTAGAAGCCAGGCACTGTGGGGCCTGAACCTATACTAAACAAATGATGATCTGAGAAGTTCCATGCCTGTCCAGTAACAATATGGCAGCTCTAATCTACGGCCATAATTGTTTCATCCCATCTTTCTGCTCTATGCAACAAATAACGTTGAATTTTCTAGTTTGAAAGTTCATCATTTTCAGAGGAATTAAATGTACCTCCAGTTTCTGCCTTTGGCAAGAATCATTTTGTAACATTAATTTATCAGTTCCAAGATTGGCTGATTCCATTCATTCTTGGTACCTACTATTAAAGCTCCAGGTTCAGTAGATCAATCCATAAAGATGACTCCTATCTCTTCCCCTTAGCAGGTGTCTAGGCATGTAGTTTAATTAATCCCTCCAAACCACATTTGTTGTAAACAAATAGTACTACTAATATTAGTCACATTATTAAAGTACCTTAAAGGTACTCATAATACTAGTTTAAAAGGTTATTGTTTACACATGGTAGAAGTGAGTTAATTGTTCTAAAAACTATTTCCTTTTTCCTCTGAGGCATACATCTAAACTGTTATTCTCCAACCTTCCTTTTAGTTAAATGTGTCCAAAGATTAAAAATGCAAAATATTTTTAAGTAAGGTACAGCACATCCAGGGCAGGTCTGTGAAAACTTCTTGCATGTTTCCATTCTCTTTTCCCATCTGTTAGCTACTGACAGTAGAGCACAGGACTCCACAGCCCTGGGATTGGTAGAAATACTGACAAAAAGACCTTGAGTCCTAAATTACAGTGTGAAAGGCTACCTGCCAAATCCCCAAGTTGAAAATCATTCCAGTGAGTAAATAATACTATTTTATTAAGCCACTGAGGTTTGGAGGTTCTTTGTTGGAGCAGTAATGGATGACATATTGGAAAATGCTTAACAACCAGCAATCTAAAAAGCCAGCCAGATTCGTAGTGTTTGCCAATGTCCATAGTGTAAATACTCCCACAGTGGCTGACTTCAGGTTACTAATGTGACATTTCTGAATGCAGAGTTGCAAAAAGATGTACATAATTAGTTCTCTCGAGCCCTTGAGAGTCAATTCCAGCATACTATACTTGAGGTAATCATTCTTTGACTAATACTGTCAAAAATATTAGCAGTTTGCATTGTTATATGTACTACTTAGATTAAATATTAAAATCAATCTTCACTAGTAATAACTGATGAACTATAGAAGGTTTTCTTTGTTTTGCTGAAGGGAAAATTGCCTTATTATTACCTTAATTTCTACTTTGATCTGTTGCTATTATTTTATGTTTGTTTGCTTTCCCACATAGGGGTTAGCATCATGATAGAAGCTGTAGCAGCTGGGGGTTGTGGCTTGGTGGTGGAGCACTTGCCTCACATGTGTGAGGCACTGGGTTACATTCTCAGCACCGCATATAAATAAATGAATAAAATAAAAGTCCATCAACAACTAAAAATATATTTTTAAAAATGAAGCTTCAGAGCAATGGCAAGGCGCTGAGCAACTCAGTGAGACCCTGTCTCTACATAAAACACAAAATAGGGCTGGGGATGTGGCTCAATGGTCGAGTGCCCCTGAGTTCAATCTCCAGTACCAAAAAAAAAAAAATGAAGCTTCAAAAGAGAATTCAAATTTTGTTCCACATAATCTGACTCCTCAGAACACATGGAATGTAGCTTTCACTTGTGTATTTCTCCTAGAGCTATGCCAAACTTTACCAAAAATGAAAATACGAATGGATGAAGATTCCAAACTCTAAAGATAGCAATAAAATAATCAGTTCATACTTAGCTGTCCTTTTGAATCAGCCTCAAGGATTTCTTTTCTCTTTACCCTTCCCTCTGGAATTAAAAATTATTGAAGATAATCGTATACAAGCTTAGTGCATGAGACTATTGGATCCTTTCTACTAATGCACGGGCCCTGTTCAGATAGTAGATCTCTTTCCAAATTTATCTTTTTATGGGTTTAACATAGAAAACTGTCTGAATCAATTTATTATTTCCTTTATAAAATGTGTTTTTCATAATGTGCAAAGGCTGACGTGGTCAAGTTAGATAGAACATTTCCATCTATTTTTCACTTTTATGTTGGATATGATCTACATTGGTAGACTGCTTTAATTTTTATTTTTGTCAACCAAGGTAACCCTAAAAAGAAAGATGTACAATTGTTCAATAGAAATTTCTTAGATTCTATTAGGCTTGTGATGAAAGATGAACAAACTTTCAAAGCTAGCATATTAAAAGAATCTGCTCTAGCTGGTCACTGTGGTACATGCCTGTAATCCCAGTGACTAGGGAGCCTGAGGCAGGATCCCAAGTTTCAGGCTACTCTCAGCAACTTATCAAGGCCCTAAGAAACTTAGTAAGACCCTGTTTCAAAATTTAAAAAATTTTACAAGAGGGATGGGGTTGTGATTCGGTGGTAAGGGGCCACTAGACCCAGTACAAAAAGTAAATGCATACATACATACATATATACATACATACATAAATACAAATTATTTAAAAAATAAAAGATCAATTATCTTTTCCACCAGCATTGTATCATTTCTGCAGGTTGCCAATGAGTTCTTCAGAAGAGATGTGTGAATGTTGAGTGAACATTCAACTTGCTTGGGGCTGAACTAGAAAGATCTTTCAGGATCTTGGGCTTAAACAGGGCCCAGATGTTTTCAGAAGAGGAGTTAATGAGCACTTAAGGAGCACCTGCCCAGTGCCAGGCTCTGTGGGAGGCACCAGCCCTGTGTGGCCTCATTTATACCTCAAACTCATATTACGAGATGATAGCACTATAATCATATCCTAAATGAAGACACAAGATATAAAATTTGTATATCACAAAACTTAAAAGTACTGAGCAGGGATTTTAAGGAAGTTTGTTTAGAATCAAGGCATATTCTCTTTATACCATACCACTCTTCCTTAAAGGCTGAAGAATCTCATTTTTAAAATTTCATTCCAAGGAAAAAGGATGCAAAATTTCTTTTTTTTTTCCAAGTAATTGTGGAAAACAAAGTTATACATTGTAATATACGTGGAAATATACTCTAATACACAAAGATGAATTTCCTAAAATATACTTTAGAGAAGTAAAGCACTTAAAAATCTCTAAACTTACCAACTCTAATCAGATAAATTATTTAACTTAAAAAATGATTCTTTACCGAATAGTCACTATAGATTTTCTTTAAACAACCAAATATTTCAGTGCACTAATATTGAAAATACTATTATTTAAAATTATACTATTTTTATAGTATGGTTTTCATGAATAATTTTATTTAAGAACACCACGTGTACCCATTTGCATGAAATCACTTTAAGTTTGAAGAGTAAAAATGAATAGATAATTTATAAACATCATCTATTATCAATCACGTAAACAGAAGGAAAAAGAAAGTTCAGCAAGTTCCGCGAATTTTCATCCACATAGTTAATAAGCACGTTGGGCTTGGGTTTTAAGTCAAATTTATCCAAGACCAGAGCCTTTTCATTAAACCATACTGCATTTCCCAAATATGTCACCATGACCGTCTTGTGGTATTCTTCTCAACACGCATGTTGCCACTGCCCCAGTTTCCTGATGGTGCCAGCTGGCAATCAATTCTAGTTGTCTACATGCTCAGTTCAAGGGAATCTCCTGCAAACAGTCCTGCTCCTACTACTTTTCTCCAAACCCCACCTTTTCTCTATGTCCTGCCTCCTCCACAGAGCCTGCCTGAAATACATAAAATACCAAGGAACTCTTAGCTCTCTATTGCCCTGGTCTTATTACACCAAAAATTTAGTTTTTTTCCCCAAATTATTGCTTGTATAGTCATTATTTTAATATTTTCATTTTGCATTCTTAACATCAATTAAAGACATCATGAAAAGTATGCTTATATATTTTATGTATAAAATCCTCTACATCTTCTACAGTGAGGCATATAACATAGTGGGTCGCAAGAGGCAGTATATTTAAAGTGCTCAATAAACAAGGGTTGAACAAATATTAACAATTATCAATATATTCTTGGTTGCAAAATCATCAAGAACATAGTACTTATTAATTGAGTCACTGGCTCAGACAATGATGATTGAATGCCAACCATTTAGCATAGAGGCTGCCACACAATTCCTACATAGACTGGAGAACTCCAGGCAGTTATAAGAGGATAGGCAAAATGCAAGGCAGGCAATATGTCCTAAAACCCGAGTTTTTAGAATTGGGGCTGCCGCTTAACTAGGGAATTACCTATTCACTAGAATGTACAAGTGAAAGAGTAAGGTTCATGGAATAGACCGTTAGTTTGATTTAGGAAATACTGAGGATAAGAGTGAGGGGATACATAGGTGAGCCTAGATATCCATGATGCAGGTGGGGACACAGATCTGAGGCTCTCCAGGGATAAAGATTTGAAGTCATTAATACATATTTAAGAGTTAAAACTGCACGCTGATGGCATGAGGCAGAAAAATGATACAGGACAGAAGAGAAAAGGTCTGTTAAGGGATCCAAGAGAAGACCAATATTGAAGGGACAAGTGAAGAAAGAATGTCAGGGGAAAAGACTAAAAAACAATTTTAAAAGAAATAGTAACAGAAAAGAAGAAATGTTCCTACACTTGTATTTTTCTAATTCTCTTATTCCACCTGATGTTTGAAATTATTTGCATTCTTCTGAGCATGAGCACTACCCTTGTACACCTCTAGAGGGAGCCATTTATGTAACATTCAGAATGAATGGCCCCTTCAGGAGTTGTGTGGATCTTTAATGGCATGTTACACCAAATCTCTCTTCAATCCACCTCATGCTCAATACATAAACATTTGTCCTAATCCATAGACATTAAGAACAAGCTTTGTTTCTATTTGTCTTGAGTCTCACCTCAAAATACTCATCCCTGGGCTTTCTTTTGTGGCCTCTGCACATCACAGAAGAAATTCCTCCATTCATGCTATCTCAGTGGTGCAGTCCAGTCCCACACACAGTGTGTACAGAAATTTTATGTTTATAGAAATGGATGAAAAATGAAACGTCAGTATGTCCTTAACCATCATTTCCACAAAGATGTTTTGCCAGTTCATTTGGGATTTGCCATGACCATGGGATATTTCATCTACCGTAAAGCTTAAGTGTTCCGAGATATCATCAAATAGAGAACTCCGTACGTGTGCCATATGAAATGATGTTCTCTTAAAGATGCAGCTTTTAATGTGCAGTGTAAAATGCTTGTAGCTTTTATTATGTCTTAGATGGAAAACATGTTTTACTGCATACCAGAGTAACAGACGTCAACTCGCTTTTCAAATTGGGAACAGCTTTTCATTTTATTCTGTGGAACGATTTCTGGGTCCTGATTTCTGGGTCCTGATTTCGGGTCCCTTCCCTCTCTGTCGTACCTCCCACCACCCTGAATTTGCCACAAACTGCTTCTTCAGAGGGCAAGGCCAATGTGGCAAGGAGACAGGAGGAAGATTTTGGAGGTGGAAATCTACCGTGATCTCTCCTTTCAGTCAGTAAGAATGAAAGAAGGGAAGTAGGAGGTGAAATATTTACTACCCCAACATTGCTGGTTGAACACAATCCACAGGAAACTCAGACGTCCAGAGTAGTAGATGAGAGAAGGGAAATGGTGTGACTGTAGAGCCAGATTTTGATTTCTAGCCTCCTGTGTAAGTAAAATAATGACCATCTGTGAAGCTATTAAAACCCAGTATGGAAGCATCTATCACAACTCTTTTCCAAGTGCTACTTCTTTGTTTTCTGAAGACTAGTAAAACAGATTCATTCCTTATGGAGTTCAAATATAATTGAAAGCTTAATTATGATTTCAGATGATAAGTAATTGATAAAAGAAGGGCTTTTTTTAGTATCAAGTAAATTGGTGAGTTTTACTCCTTGAAAAAAACATACAGATCTCATTCCTTTTTATAGTCGAACATAAATGTTGAAACAAATATTATAACTATATGTCAGATAGGAAATTTTTGGAGTCTAAACAGGGTGTAACACAAATTTTTGTCATAAATACTGTCTGCTGATGATGTGGATGTTTTACATTTTGTGTAAACAACAAGAGTCCACACTCTAAATGTAGTTCTTGAAATTAGGAGATCTGAATTCTAATCCTGGTCCCTCCTCTGAATAAGCCTATCACTTTCTGTATTCCATGCAAATTTTCCCAAATGGAAAATAGGGAAGATATATAACTTACCTCCTTTTGCTTCAAAAAACTATTACAAGCAAAAGTGACGTAATCAGGGTGAATGCATATTAACCTCTTCAAATAAAAAATGGTGAAGAAATACAAGACAATAAAATATTTTTGAACAATGCATAATTTTTTTCTTCAAGTCTTTTAGATAGTTGAGTTTAAAGTCAATGGTGCTCATTTAAAAAGCAAAATCACAGAAACATGCAGAGAAATTTGGAATCAATTTATTTAAAGACATGTTCTTTGCAGCTGTTGTTCATTAGGATACTTTTATTGACGTGTCCAGAAATCTTTCCTAGTAGTTTAGGCACGCGGGGGCTTTGAGCCCTATGAAGTATAGCAAATTGCAGATGAATTGGTCCAGAAGTGTAGGTTTGTTTAAAAAAAAGGCTTTGTAAAATAGAATATTCTCAAGGGAGTGATTGGTGGGGGAAGGGAAGTATGTACTGACACTTAAAAGATCCTTGACCTTCTGGAATGCACATCTGAACTTCTGCAACAGTAGCTAAAAGGACTAAAGCTTAGTGTTGAAAAAACACTTTTAATAAAGCCTGCTTTCTCCAAGGATCCCAAACCAAATGATCCAGGAAAAATTAGCTTATAATAAGGTGATCCTTGCTTAAATAGACTTGTTTTTCTGATCAGCTTCTGTATTGGTGGATCACAAATTTCTTGGCTCTTTGGAAGCATGAGAGTTTTCCATGCAAATTTGGCAAAAGATGGAGAAAGGAAAGGAGTAATTCAAAAGATGGAATAGCATCAGCAAAGAAACAGGCTAAGAACACAACATAAGCTTTAATTTATTCATTTATCTATTTGTTCATTCAGTTCTTATTCTTCAAATATATACTGAGCTCCCACTGCATGCTGGATCCTGTGTTAGATGATTAATAAGCCACATGTACGACATCAAGCACTGTCAGAGGAGTGGGTTATGGATATGTACACAATTCAACCAAAGCATGTTACAGTTTAGGCAAAGGTAGAAATGAGTCCTATGGGAGCTCAGTGTTGGGGAGAGGAGAGAGAGAACATGTGTGGTGGGGACATTGATATCAGTAAAGACAGACTTCCTAGGGAATTGGAGCACCTGAGCTAAGTCCTGAAGAATAAAGAGAGGAGAAAGTGGCATGAAAATCCTTCCAGGTGGAGGAACAATCTAAGCAAATGGCCTAAAACCTGAGAAAATTTGTTGGGATGTAAAAATTGCAAGTAGTTCTGACTAGAGTTTGGAGTATGTCAGGCGGGGAGTCATGGGGGGCAGTGGGTGAGAGAGGAGGTGTGAAGAGTAAGGAAACACAAGAGACAGGTGGGAAAGGGTGAAATCATGGGGAGCTTTGGACATCATGCACAGGTAATGGTGTTGGAGTTGCATGGGAAGGCTTGGGCCGGAGAATACGGTGATTGAATTAGCTTTTCAAGAAGGTTGCTTCCTACAGGGGGGTGTAGGGGCAGCAGTGGGGAGGACCAATTAAAGTTGGTACTCAACCTCTTTTTAGGGGCTGTGTAAGAGTGGAGAAGCTAGCCATGCCCAGGTCCTAGACCTTAGCTGTCACTTCCTCTGTGCACCCTCCTTGACTCTCATGGGGTTGTGTCCCTTATTCCCTAGGCTCACTATAGTAGTACTGCACATTTAGCCTGTTCATAGTTCTCTGGAAAGGACTGTTTCAGAGTCTAGATTGTTCAAGGAGAACAATTAGAAGCAGATGCGGGTACCACAGGAGGAGCAGAGGCTCTGTGCCATGGAAGCCAGAGCACTAACACATTATAGGTGGCTAAGGATGCTTCCTGAAGTGAATTTACAGATGAATTGATAACCTCACCAGCATTCTCCTTTGGTGGTGAGGATTCAAGCAACCATGGACTCTGAAAAGAGACAAGATCTTGTTATGATTTAATCCACTGAAGTGGAGGTAACATCTGCCTTTTGGGATTATGATGGGGCAATTAGACAAGATATATGAAAAGGACTTGGCTGGTTTTTAGATTCTGAATATACTGTTGATTTTATTTGTAAATAAACACTGAGCAGATATGATAAATCTCTTTAATCTCTCTATTCTCAGATGAGCTCTGCTTGATCCATTCCATTCTCCCTGCTCCCCCACCTACTTCTCCACAGCTGAGACCTGATCCCTGTCTTACTGAAAAGTGTTATCATCTTTGAATTTATTTATCTTCCCACAACTCAAATTATGCACTCTCTTCTATAAGTGCCCAAACTTCCATCTGCCCCTCCATTCATCTTGGAAGAAGAATGACTTGATTTGTGCACTAGATCTCATCTCTATTTGGCTACTCAAGAATCCTTGTATTCTCTCTCTCTTTCTCTCTCTCTCTCCCCCTCCCTTCCTCCCTCTCTCCCTCTCTCTATCCCTTTCCCTCTCCCTCTCCCTCCCTCCCTCTTTCGTGCACCATCAATTTCTCTTTTTCTACTGCAAATAACCATCAACTTAAAATCATGCTGAATATATTTATCTTCAATAAAACCAAAACTGTCTTTCCTTCCCCAAATACCTATCAAGCTAATCTCGAAACTGCCCCAGTTCAGCAAACGATTTCTTAACTTCTTTCTTCACCTTCTTCCTCACCTCACTTTCTGTTCTTAATCTGTTCTGTTGAGACCATGTCTCATGACACCACTGAAGCTGCTGTTTCCAATGTCACCAATGCCCTCTGAGTTGTCAAATCCAATAGTTCTTTCAGAGTTTTCATCTTTCATACTTGACTTCACAAAAGCATTCAAAATAAATGAATTATTTATTAAAACACATTCCTTTCTTGCTTTAGTTAAACCACTCTTCCTGATTTTTCTCCTACTTTGTTCCTTATTCCTTGTCAGAAACTTCTGTATTATTCTTCTGTACCAAACCTTTATATGAAGGAGTGCCCAGTGTTAAGGGACCAGTTGTCTTTCCTAAGTTCTGGTGGTCTTACCCAGTCTACAGTTGGATCTGAATTTTAGATGATCTCATCTAGTTTATAGTCATGAAATTATCCATTTGCTTATGACTCCCATATTTATATCTTCAGCAATAAAACTCTCAGTTGCCTATTTAACATTTATACTTACAGGTATAAGGGGTATCTCAAAATGCACATGGTAAAAAAATGAATAAAACCTCTTTCCTTCACTCTGCTAAACCCAGTTCTTATCATGTCAGAAAATGATTTCATCATATTTAGTTGATGCCCATGACCTTTCTTTTACTCATCTCTACGACCATTTCACAATTTCATGTTCATTTAAGTTCACATTCCATGTTCATTTAATTTTACTCCATCCTCAGCTTTCATTCTAGGCCATGCTTCCATCTGCTCTATCCTGGACTTCCCTAATATTCTTCTAAATTGACACCTCTTCTAATCTCATTTCCCCATAATCCATACTTCATACAATTCCAAGGACAATGTCATCAAAACTTAAATAAGATCTCTCTAACCCTCGTTTAAAGTCCTTGCATTGAGGATGAACCTCTTATCCTGTGAGAATATCCTACATGATATGACCCTGGACCCGTCTCTTCACCCCCTCTAGGACCACTGTCAATCTCAACGCTCTAGATTGCTTTCATTTCATGAAACACACCATGCCCACTGCTCTTGATGACTTTTCTGCATGACACACTTTCTGCCAGACCTAAACATGACTGCATGGTAGCCTACATGTCATTCAGAGACGGCCATTCAGGTGAAACACACCTTCCTCTGATGATTCTCTGCATGGCCAGCATCATTGTCCGTTCCATATTATTTGTTTATATGTATGTCTATCTTACCACCTAATCCTCAGCTAAAATGTAATCCCCATTAGACCAGTTTTGGTTTTTGTTTATTTGTTTACATTATTTTTAGCATGGTATATTCAAGCTAACACTATTGATTCATAACAGAATCAATCTGGGCACATAGTGGGGACTCAAAAATAAGTATTGAGGGCTGGGGCTGTGGCTCAGTGGTAGAGAGCTTGCCTGCCACGCGTGAGGCACTGAGTTCAATTCTCAGCACCACATATAAATAAATGAATAAAATAAAAGTCCATCAACATATAAAAAATACTTTAAAAAAAATAAGTATTGAATGAATCCATTGATCCCCTTAGAATGTTAGGATATAACATGAAATCATCTTAGTCCAACATATTCATTTTACAGTTAGGGGAACTGAAGCCCAAGAAAGACTACTTATTTACCCCAAATCACTTGTACAAGTAATAAAGATCTTTGCCATTGACCCCATTAGAATCCTCTTTATTTGAGTTAAGTGCTTCAGTTTTGAATGTAAAAAACTAAACTACATAAACCCTACTCCTTGTCCTTTGAGATCATGGATAGGTTAGCTCTGCACTTAGGTCTCAGGAATGAACGGCACTGGGACATGTGTCTCCTAATTGATAATCTCCAAAATCCTAAAAAGTCCTAAAGTATAAAAAGTAGGGTTTCTGGAAGTCCTGAGAAATCATAGGCATTGAATAGGTAGTTTCCATATTTGTTTGAAGAGAGGACAAATGGTGAATTTCATTAGAGTGATAGAAAACACATGTATTTTCTTGCTTAGCATCCTGAGGAAGTTAGCTGTCAAAGATTTAGCTTTTAACTTCCATTTCTTCCACCTTACAAAAATCAAACATGTGCCAACATGGCTGTATCCCAGAAATATGAGAAATATAATGCTGGAGAATTAGATAGGGTCAAAAAGAAAGACCCTGATTGTCATTAGAAGGCGTTTGACTTTTTAAATTCTTTTCTTTGAGGTCAGTAGTCCACATTTAAAATTTTAAGCAGAAGAGATGTCATCAAATCTGTATTTCAAAATGATCCTTCTGGCTCTATGTGTAGAGGATAGTTCGGAAGAAGAGAAGATTGACAACAAGGAGACCAATTTTCAGGTGGTTAACTAATTTAAGTGTGAGATGATGTGAGTCTGTAGGAAGGCGTTGGCAATGGGGATAAGGATAACTGGGCAGGTTAGAGGTATAACCAACAGGTATAATATTCAGGAAAATGGTCAATAGGAATTGACAATACTTCCTCTGTTGCCTGGTGTGACCATGCACTGATTTCAGGCTAATGAAAAGAAAACAGAAGTGATCTCCGTAACTTTCAGGAAATCTTGCCCTGGGTTTCTATCCCAATAGGTAGCAGAAGCTTCCTATAATTTGGAAGCCACTGCAGTCTATACCATAAGTGAATCCCATGTTAATTCAACTCAGACTTCAGATTAAAATATCATCTGAGTAAGTCCCAAAGGACAAGATAAGAAGCGTTCCCGAAATAGCTTTAAAAGGCCAGTGCACACAGGAGACAGCACAGAAGGACTCTCCACATCAAACCCATCTGATAATTCCATCAAAGGAGGTTGGAGAGGATGTTATCAAAACTGTGTTCCCAGATACTTAAAGGCTTACAGACATTCATATTCTTTATCCCACTTGTGCTATTTTAGTCCAAATAAATAACTGGAGGAAGTCATTGCCTGTGTTGTGATGTTGACACTGTTTTTTTCTGCCATTTGCATGGTTTCTAGTCTAATTCCTAGGTATTTGATCCACTTTGAGTTAACTTTCATGCAGCAAGATAGATGGGGATCTATTTTTCATTCTTTCACATATGGCTATCCAGTTTTCTAAGCTCTATTTTTTTAAAAGGCTATCTTTTCTCCAACATAAGTTTTTGTCACCTTTCTCAAGGATGAGGTGACTGTGTGGATTTGTCTCTGGGTCTTCTATTCTAGGTATGAACAATTGAATGGATAATGTAAATGTGATATATATACATAATGAAGTTCCACTCAGCCATAAAGAAGACACTGAAATCAACATATATATCTAATAGTATATAAAAGAGTGATTAAATAAGTGGTCTCATATTACTAAAAATTCAATACTCAGAATTCATGAGACTCAGAATTCAGAAGAATATACAAGATGATTAAATATCTCACTGTATCATGTTGAGCTATATACAAATAATTTTGATTATGCCAGAAGGGAAAACATCAAGCATGATGTTTGGAAATGGCAAAACAGTTATTTTAAACCATCAGCAATTCTCATTTTTTACTAATTTCTACGTATTTTACTCAATTACTCACCAAATTATTTTTGCGTTGTAAATAAGTTACTTCTTCAGTTAAATTGATTGTGGTTATCTACTGAGTAGACACTGAACATCTAGAGCAGCCCTATTCAATATAATATCCATTTGCCATATGTGGCTTTTGAAACTTAAACCTAAAATTAAAATTTTAGTTCATAAGCTACACTACTCATATTTCAAGTGCCTAATAGGCACATGTGGTCAGTGGCTACCATTTTAGGCAGTACCGGTACACAGTATTTCCACCACTGCAGGACACTGGACTGGACTGTGCTGGTCTAGAGTCTCCTGACCCTGCCCTGGGTGTTGGGGCTTAGCAAGGACCACAGTGCAGTTCTCTTCTCAGTTCTCTCTCAAGCACGTGGGAGAGACATGCAAACAAAATTGTGGCATGGTGTCATCCTTGGGCCTGCTCTGCTGGACATGGGGCGCAAAGCTGTTCCAATGCCCTACTGTAAAGCCAGGGCCTCCTGCCTTTAGGACTCGATTGTCATGGTGCGATCACTACATTAGCTAAATAAATCATACTTAATCAAGACCTTCAGAAAATGGCTTGCGTTGCGGAAAATTGATTTAATTTCTTCATTTCCTTATCCAATGTGTATTGAATGCCTAACAGCCAAACATGGTATAAGTAATAGGCATAGAACAGTGATTACAATGTCCCAAATCTCTTCCCTTGTGGAAATCCCATTCTTGGGGGCTGGTACAAGCAATAGAATATAAGCATATAAACTACCAGACAGTGATAAGTGATATGGAGAAAAAACAGAATAGGGCAGACCAGGAAAATGCCAGGTCATGAGGTGAAAGCCGGGGCCCCTTGGGACAGTGTTTTATAATGGAAGACCCAATTGATAAGGTGATGATTACAGAGATCTACAGTAGGCTGTTCTTATAGGATCTTAAAAGTTCAAAACAGTCCTTTCTAAGTCTATGTTATAGGAGATGGGGTATCATTGTTATAATGATAATTGGAATTTGTGAATTTTCTGGGGACTCTATGCAGGCCATTGTCCCTCTTTGATCCTGATGTCTCCATTGTCACATGAAGTGTTTGAAATAGATGGCATCTGAGAAACTTCTGATTATTAAAATTTCCAGTTTTAGCATGAGCTGGGGGCAGGGGAGGAGAGAACATTCTATGCCAACTGTTAGACTCATACATTTATTCAACAAACATTAACTGAGACCCCCAAGTGCACAGGGCTTATGGTGGATGCTAATGTTAATGAGATTAAGAAGTTAACTCCAGGGCTGGGGTTATGGCGCAGTGGTAGCGTGCTCGCCTGGCATGCGTGAGGCACTGGGTTCGATCCTCAGCACCACATAAAAATAAAGATATTTAAAACAAAAATATTTCTAAAAAAAAAAAAGAAGTTAACTCCATCTTCAAGGAGCTCACTGTGAAATGAGGCAGAAACTCTCCTTGTGTCCTGGAGGCTTTGATTGCACTTCCCTGCTGCTGACTGAGAAGCGAAGGCTCCCTGCTCTCCAGGCCTCCCAGCCATGCTGGGAAGGCACAGTGCCCAAGGCCATCAATCACCCAGCGGCGAGGGGGCTGCTGGGCATCACAGGTTCCCCAGAGTCCAGCCTCTCCCTTCAGGAGAAATGTGTCCTAGATGAAGAAACTGTCTCATGGATGATGATGATGATGGATGGCCCCAGGCAAGCATTTTTCATCCCTGGCGGTACACATGCGCGCATTCTCGGGCTGGGGCCAGGTTCTGGCTGGGGCGCCTGCTGTTCTACATTTTCTTAGCTGTTGTCACCTTTCCCCTTTCCTGACAAATGGACCCATTTCGCAGCCTGAGTGACTCATGACTGATTTAGGAAGTCTAGATTAACCCAATGTAGTGTAGGAGGAAAATGAAGACAATTTTTTTTAACCCGACATCTTAAGCATCCTAAACCTCCGTCTTCATCTCAACACGCCCTGCTGAAAAACCTTGAAGGGATCTTTCTTGACCTTGGGATATCATCCAAGGTCCTTCTGCCTCAGACAATTCCAACCTTTTCTCCTACTGCCAAATTATGCAGGCAGATCCCTCTCTCCACCATGCCGTGGATTTTCCTACCTTCACACCACATTCAGATGGTTTCTTATTATCAACCCCTTGCCCAACTTGGCCTTCTTTGGGAAGTGGTCCCAGGTCACTGCAATCTCTTGGATCACTAGAGGTTTTGTTCACAAAAGGAATTCTGAAATTGTCTATGACTTCTGGGTCAGAGATACTGCGACCTCTCCAGTCCTTCTCCAATAGCACCAGGCTGAGTGCTCTGTACATGGAAGTTGTTGGAAAACTTTAGTTAGCTGATTAATTCTTTCAGTAGCCTTCTCCAATGTGTCCTAATCCCATCAGCAGCAGGCAGGGGGCCAGGTTTCATGGTTTCAGCCTGCATCAGCCTAAAAGAAGGCTGGGTTTGGCAGCCCGAGAACAGAACACATGAGTAGATGTAACTGCACTAGGTCAGGGTTGACTAATACCTCTGCGAATCAGGCATCTCCAATTCAGAAAAAGCAACCTTCTCAACCAAAAGCATTCAGATTACTGGCTTGGCCACCAGTTTTATATTGCCTGTGTAGATCTGTCTTAGATTATAGATGGTTTTTCTCATCTATGTAACCCTGCAAGTTTTTAAATTAATTGTACTTATAGCTACACTGTTAAAGGATTTTTCTACACTGATTCTCCAACTATAGAGTGAATTCAAATCACCTGGATGGCTTGCACAGGGGTTGGGCTCTGTCTGCAGGGTCTCTGATCCAATACGTCAGAGGTTGAGCCTCTTCATGTATAATTTTAATCAGTGTCTAGGCAGTGTGAATGCTTTTGGCTACACTTTGAAAACCACTGCCTTATCCTCTCCTTTTAAAATTCATTCTTCCCAAGACTTCATCTGTAAATGACATCCTTTTGTATAGTTATGATCCTAGCATATATGAAATGTGTGCATTTTAATTCTCTTTCGGAATTCTGTTCTCCCCCTTATCATGATGTGTCCTCATGGGTTAGCATAGCTCTAAGATAACATCCCACCAAATAAAAGAACCTATTGGAGTTTGAAGACAAAAGTGCACTAAGAAAGAATTATTAGACCCTTCCACAAGAGTGGAGTGTTATTAAGGAGACGTTCAGCCCAAAGTGATTCAATGAGGAAGTGAGGTTGACTTGGTGTTAAGCTCGATGTCTGTTTTGTTTGTTGGTTTGTCTCAAGCTCCTGGGACAGTAATTGGCACCGAAAGATCATCAGTGAGTATTTGTTGAATGAATGAATGAGACAAACATTTCCTTTATGTACCTTGGACAATTTAGAGTCTCTAGGACAGCCTAAGTGCAGACCATTGAGGAAGTTTCCTTAGCTCTTGTTGAATGCTTTGCCTCAACACCAGTCATTTGTCAAGAGAAATCATTTAACAAGCTGCAGTTGGTTCTTAGACACCACAAGGGGTTTTTATCTGCATGTGTGAGCATATACGCCTATGAGAGGTACATGCTTTTTA
This sequence comes from Geosciurus inauris, assembly GCA_004024805.1. NCBI lineage: Eukaryota > Metazoa > Chordata > Mammalia > Rodentia > Sciuridae > Geosciurus > Geosciurus inauris. The sequence continues at coordinate 24,532 of PVHX01015547.1, forward strand.
AAGATCTCTCTTTTACTTAGTTGTGCATGCAACCCTGTCCACTGATATGCTCTGAGTGGTGTGTGTCCATTCATATCCTGTCATATATTGATTTAGAAACACTCTGCATACAGCAGCTCAAAGTCAGAAATTAAATACAACATGGGAAGCATTACTAGGGACACTCCTTCCTACCGTGCGTTACATGGAAATACCAAAGTCTTTTCTTTAATGTCAGTCCAATTAAAGCAAATAAACTAAGCAATACTGTTGGCTTGTACAGTGCCCTTTTACCAAAACAAAATAGAGTTCTCTACGTATGTTGCTTTTAACGTTTAATCAATAAACCAAAATGATCTGAGCATGTGCTTATCTTAAAGGGGGATTGTGAAAACACAGGGCAGTAAATTAAACTGAAGAAACTTTTTTTAAAATGAGGGAAAATTACATTATAAAGGTGACATTAACATTCCAAAGCACTAAAACCTCCTTGGGACTGCAAAGTCCCAGGAGCCAGGTTTAGACCTAAACAGAGCAGAGCAAATACTTAGTTCTTGTGATGTGGCTTCTCAAATCTCCCATAAATAGTCACTTCATGCCAAAGCGGCAGGAAACCCTTTCCTTCTGACCATAGGTGGCTGCTCTGATAACCACCTTTTGTGGATTCTGAGAGCGATTCACCCTCTTCGTGAGCAAAGAGCAGCTGAACGCTGACAGTGTGTTTTCTCAAACATTCTGGTTAATGACCTGACTGTGGAACTACTTGCTGGGCTGCTTCTTGGGAATGATCATTATAATATTTCATTCTTCTCTCTTAGTTTCAGGCTGTGCTTCTACCATACATAAATATATCAACCAATATAAAACCCAGAACTTTTATCTGCATAGAGGGGTTTAGAGAGTTTGTTTCTCTCACTCCATAGGACAAGAAAAATCATTGTTTCCCCCTTGATTTACAGATTTGATTTACGTGAGTTTGCCTTTCAGGCTTCTGTTTCAGATGTGCTGCCTCTCAAGTTTGTGTGCATTTACTTGGGTGTACTGACAAAAGTTTAATTCTTGATTTACGGTCTGGAAGCTTCAGATGAAGAATGAATTTTGATTTAGAATAACACATTCTATGTGGCTTCTATTTTCCGCTCAAAGTCAACTGTTAGTTGGTTTTAGCAAGAATTGAATTATGGCTTTTCCTAGAAGGTCTTTTTTTTGATGAAATTAAGATGGATTGAAAACTCAGATTTTCCCATATAACTACATGAAATAAAATTCCTTCTTCACAAGTCCAACTGATGTAAAGTGAGTCCTCCAGGGAGGAGCACCCAATTCTTCTAATTAGTGGTTGCATACTAGAATCCTGTGGTTGTTTCTTCATGATAATAGATTCCTTTCATCATTCATTCATTTTCAAAAATCTTTGCAAAGACAGTTTGCTTTAGGTTGTGCTGCAGGCTAAGCACACTCTTCTCTTAAAGTTTCTATGTCTTTTAATGCCAATGAACATCCAATGTTCTGAATCCTCCCAAACAAACAAAAGACAAACCAATAAATTTAAAAAGAAAGGTATCACATATCAGTCTGACTGTACAGATAATTTTTGTATTCTTCTATTTGGCCTTCCGGGATCTACACTTTAGAAGGAAGGCAACTCTCCGTGTACCATTGATGAAAGTGGTTTGTTCTCCAGTCTCACTGGGGTAACAGGCCATAGGTGTCTGAATGTTAGAACTAATACACTAACTGTGTGAAGGGTGCTGCTGAATGTGTATCTATAGTTATTTCAGAGATTTAAAAAACATATGAATCTAAAAGTGCACTTGTACTTCATCCTTTCAACCCAATTGTCCCTTAAATAAAATGGACATAAAAGCAGGTCACTCTGTGGTGGCAGGCGACTTACTCCTTCACAGTAATGAGTTGGACAGGATTGCTATGGGCTTCCTTCACTTCACCACTAAAAAATACCAGGATGGATCTCAGAATGACATCATCCCCTTTGGATACCCTGCAGGTCTATTAGAAATGTTTGGAAGCTGAGGCTTGGGAAAGGATGGCAGGCGTTTTGCAAATCCTACCTCGTTCTCATCGAAGCTACAAGACAGTCAAAATCTCTGTAAATCAATATAGGAAATAAGGTTTGCTACAATTTTTCAGATGTGGCAGCATCCTTTATACATAATATTTAAAAAATATTTCCCCAATTTTCTCCCCAACTCTTACTCTGGACTCTGACTGGTTCTCTTGAGATTCCTCCTATTAACACAGTCATTGGGAAAGACTTTAAAAAGGAATGCTGCCTTTATTTATTAGGATTCACTCATGGACTCGCTCATTCATTGACATTCTCTCCGTTCATTGAGCCACAGAAATTAGACAAGATCTGCACTTACATGGATCCAAGAATCAGTGTAAAGAAAGAATTGAGATTTAACATGTAAAGCAACAGGAATGATTCTGCTTTTTAGTGTCTTAAATGTTTCTTCATTAAACTTCTGCATGCTGTCCATCAGAACAGGGTTTCTTAACTATGGCAAACTCAAATTATCTTTGCTGTGCGCTGGAGTATATTCAGCAGCATCCCTGGCCTCTACCCCATAGATGACTTGCACACTTCCAGTCATGACAATCAGCCTATCTCTAGACATTACCAAATGTCCTCGAGGACAAAATTATGCTCAGGAAATACTCCAGGCCCAAATGTTTCATGCAACTCTGGCTCCCTGGAATTTTGACATATTTGCAAGGCAGAGTCACTAAGAGCATTGCAGGCTGGGGTGGGAGATGGTGCAGGGTTTTCTTTCCTTTCCTTCTCATTCTCAGCCAAGCTCAGCCAAGCTGAGAATGGTGAGCACCAAAGGTGGACTGGGTTGTAGTAGTGGTAGTAGAGAGCACAAGTATCAAGCCATGCCTAAGCACTGAGACTTTTACTTCCCGGGTTCCAAGAAATACAGATACTTGAAATATGGTGGGCTATTATATTCACACATGTATCTAAGCTGGAAATATCATCTTCGTTACAGCTAAATATTGCTTTGCAAATGTGATCTTCATAGGCTACAGTGAACATGATTTTGAGACCATGAGCATCATTAATATTATAATGGTTATTGTTATTTTAGTTTTTCTCCCAAAAAGCAATTATCTCAGTATTCCATAAAGTACATATTACTTGCATCACACATACCTGGTCCATTTATGGTATTAAAAGACAAAGAAGTATTATAAGTGTTTTTAAAAATATACTGATGTGCTTCAACCCCCCACACACACACATCAGTTTCTTGAACTGCTCTCCCTTTAATGTTGCCAAGGCTGTCCATTTGCCACAGAGAAGTTTATAATCATTATAGCAAAAAAAAGAAAAAAAACGAGGTGAAGGTTGGGGATGTGGCTCAGCGGTAGAGCAGCACATGCCTGGCATGTATGAGGTCCTGGTTCAATCTCAAGCACTGAGAAAACAAAAGTGAAATGAAAACAAGTAAACTTCTGATTCTGTATCAAAACTAGAATTTCAGAACTTAGTGGAAAGTTCCATCTCTAGCTTATTGAGTGACTTAAATATAGAGTTTTGTTTTCTTTCTTTCTTTTTTTTTTTTTTTTTTGGTACCAAGGATTGAACTCAGGGGCACTCGACCACTGAGCCACATCCCCAGCCCTATTTTGTGTTTTATGTAGGGACAGGGTCTCACTGAGTTGCTTAGCGCCTCGCCATTGCTGAGGCTGGCTTTGAACTCGCGATTCTCCTGTCTCAGCCTCCCTAAGTGCTGGGATTACAGGATTGAGCCACCGCGCCCGGCTAAATATAGAGTTTTAAGTAAGGAAGCCTGATAGGTCTGAAAGGAGAACATTCTCTTTGTAATCAGGGGTTAGTGGGCAACCCAGAGAGAAGGAGGGAGAGCCCAGTGGTCCAGCATGGGGTGTCCATATTTGCAGCAGGCTGGTGCCCCAGAGAAGACAGGGTCAGAGCCATGGCCAGTCAGGCCTTGAAACCAGAGGCAAAGAGTCGGCCCAGCTCCAGCAGAGCAACTGCTTTCATTAGGGAGAGAAGAAGGTCAATATCGTGTTAACACATGTATGGATGCATTTGAACACAGGATCACAAAGCCACAGCTCTCTGCACAAACCCAGTTGTCCACTTATAAAAAAATAGGCAATGAAGGGACATCCAAAAATTGTGTCTTTATTTGGATCATTTACCAGAGGGGGAGTTATATGAAGAGACAGTTTAAATTATGAGAACACACTGAATTGACCAGACAGGCATGAGAAAGAGATCAAATCAGTACTCAAAGATGAAGATACACTTTATTTGCATATTTAATTACAACTCTTTTTGTAGCTTGTTATGATCATTGAAATTTCTGATTTCCTTGTAATTATTTCTCAAAATGACTTGCCAAGTTTTCTAAGATTGGTAAGGTTTGCTACAGATCCTCAGGAATGCTTTAGCACTGTACTGGTCTCTGTTATTTATGTGCTACAATATTTAATGATTTGATGTCTTTTAATGTTTATTTTTATACTCACCATCAGTTGCAAGCGATGTCAGTTTTCCAGTTACATAAATAGTACACAATTTCCATTTAAAATTCAGTGCTTTTTAAAGAAAATCATTTATTAAAATGTTTAAGAAATAATAGGGCAAATGGATAGCAAACTTGGTAGAAATTATAAAACTGGCATCAGGACATCTGAAGCTTCAGAGATGATGCTCTAATGCAAATTGCAGGGTGCTCAGGCACATGGGATCTTGAGGAATGTCTAAGTATTTTGTAGCTTTCTATTACTAGATGCACCAGCACCAGTCTGGGCACATGGAGGAAAAAGTAACTGGTTAAGAAAATTCCTGAAAGAATGAAGGAAATTTACTGTGAGCTCATATGTACAGGCATTTTTTTGTGCAATGTTCTTTGTAGTAGCTCCATGTTTTAAATGAGTAACTCAAAGGCCTGAGGGTTAAGAGACTTATCCAAGCTCATGCAGCTAGTAAATAGCAAAGCTGAAATTTGAAACCTCCACCTAAGAGCTGAGTTAAGTCTAAAACAGAGTCTGAAATTTGTCGTAGAGATTCATTTAAGGGGAAAAAAAATGTCCCAAAATTTCAAAGAGTATTAGTCCCTAGGTCTATCTCCTTTGAGATTTCTCAAACAGCAATTGGATGTGCTGCCTTTGAAATGGGAAGGAAGAGGAGGTTCCCTCAGCCTAGAAGTGAAGCAGACACTTCAGAGACCCAGACCTCTGAACCCCTGCTGGGGTCCCACAAGCAAATCATGAAAAGGGTCACAGCTAAGGGGCAAAATACATAAAAGTTGACTGTTGTCAATTCTTGTTCTCGTCCTGTGGCTGAAAAGGAAGCCTGGGACTCACAGGTTCAGTGACAATGTCATAGTTTACATTTCACTGTCAAATCTCACTGCTAGCTTTTGGGGTTGGGGTGTGCAGGGGCACAGCAACCAGAACGGAGTCTGAAGGGTCAGGTTGTCAGTTTCCTGAGCAAAGGCTTCCCTCTCGTGGCCTCTTCCTGTCATTGCAGTTACGTCCTCTGAGACCTCATCACTACAAACTCTGGAGATTACAGTTTATGACAATTACCCCTCCCTCTCAACAGCCTGTGCTTGCTGGGTCGCCTTTGCGCCTCCCGCTGGCCCTTGTCCAGGCACATTGACTTCTCCTCAAATTTCCCATTATCCGGGCTGACCTTGGACCAGACCCACAAGTCCCTGGTCATCTGCGGAGGCAGGCGAAGCTTATTGCACAGCTCCATCCCTAGCTCACCGCGGTTTCACGCATGCTGCTCACACTCCACAAACCGAGTACAAAATCCTCTAGGCTTTCTTCTCCGCCGAGGCACCCAACCCAGTACTAGATGAAATAATTTTGAACTAGATGAAATAATTTTGAACTCTTTTAGGATGGTGATTAAGAATTAATTAGCTCCACTTCAATAGGTCATCTTCTCAGACTTTTTGGAAACGAAACACCCTGGAATCTCATCTGCAAAGGGAAAAGAGAATTACCTACCTCCGAAATTCAAGGCCCTCTACAGTATGTTGAGGAAGGAGCCAATTACTGTTTCCCAAATAAGTTCCACTTTGCTTATACCCAGTAGTACCCATCTTTCCCTTAGTTATCTTCATTTTCAAACTCATTCATCCTTCCAAGTTCAGCTGAAATGCTTCCTGAGACATAAAACTGTCCCTACTCCTAGTAGCCTTGCTTGAGATAGATATTTCTGTCCTCTCATCTGTTTGTTCTGCAACACTTTGTAGGCTAACGAATTTACTAGCACCATTGTTACACCTGTGGCTATGGCTAAACGACTCTGATGACTCTTTATTGGCCAGCATGAGGGAGATAGATGGAGAGTTAACAGGTCTGATTAAAGACTAACCTCATCCAAAAGCTATGGGAAACACTGGGCAGAACAGGACTGATATTAATTATAAGCCCAATGCTGTCATAACATCTTTATACTTATGTGCCAAGCATTAAACAAACATGGCTACATATTGGCTTGTTTTCCATTTCTCCAACCCCATTAAGGCACATTTAAGAGACTCGTTTTTTAGATAAGAAATCTTAGGGTCATAGAGGTTAGTGACTATCAGCTAACTGTGGCTACGTAACAGCCACAGAACTTTAGTGGCCTATGGCAATGTGCATTTATCTATTCATGAGTCATGAGGCTGCAGTTGGACTGACCTGAGGTGGGCTTCTGGATTAGTTTGCTAGAGCTGCCATAAAATAATACCACAGCCTGAGTGCCTTAAATAACAGAAATTTTATCTTCTCCCAGTTCTAGAGCCTAGAAGTCCAAGGTCAAAGTATCATTAGTTTTGCTTTTTCCTGGGGTCACACTCCTTGGCTGCCTTCTTGCTGTGTCCTTACACGGCCTTTCTTCTGGTGTGTCTACAAGTGTCCAAAACTTATCTAAAAACGACACCAGTCAGATTGCAGTAAGGCCCCTGCTGGCCTCATTTTAACTCAATCACCTCTTTAAGGGCTCTATCTCAAGTATAGTCACATTCTGAAGTACTGAGGTTGGGGCTTCCACATGTGAGCCCTGCAAGGGTTGATATAATTTAGTCCACCACAGCTTGTTTGTGCATTTGATCCTTCGTCCGTTGCTGAGCCAGCGGAGGCTGTGCATCACTTCTTCATTCAGCGCATTGAGGCCTACTGCATGGAATGTGTGAGGTGCTGAGACACAACTGTGACTCAGATAAGCTTCCAGACACAGATTCTCACAGCTTCATAGGGGACATGGACAACTGCAAAAGTTTGTCTTAAGAAACAATAAAGCGGGCTGGGATTGTAGCTCAGTGGCAGAGCGCTTGCCTCGCATGCGTGAGGCCCTGGGTTCGATCCTCAGCACCACGTACAAAGCAATAAAATAAAAGACATTGTGTCCATCTATAACTAAAAAAATATTAAAAAAAAAAAAAAGAAAAGAAACAATAAAGCAATAAGCACAACTGGAGGTGGGTGTTAGGATATTGGGTTAGCCTTCCTGCAGGAGGTAAAATCTGAACTGAATTCCAAACCGTCAGGCGGAGAACAAAATAAATTTTTTAGTGTAAGAAAATGTCCTTGGGAAAATGTCTCATTGACACTTGTACCAGTGTAAAGTTTAGTATGTAGACTAATACATAATAGGCAGGAGTTGATAAACATTGGATGAAATGACCAGGGAATCTGTCTGGGAAGGATCAGGGACCCTGCTTGTAAGGCTTTCTTTACCCTTTCTCTGGATAGAAAAAGAAGAGGGAAATATAAAAATGATGAGGTCAACAAGAAAAAAATGGGCCTTTTTCTACCACACAGAAAAGAAATGAATAATATTGATGTGAAAAGCAAATGAAATTGAACACATAGAAACAAATACTATAACAACATCAGCATGTATGGAATACAGACATACAGTCTACTCAAGACCTCGAGCATCTTTCGAAAGGAACTAAAAATTAGAAAAACTTAAGTCTTGAATGAAAATGCTAATAAACTCATCTACATATTTTTGAAATGTTTTCAAGGCACCACATACACACATGCACACACACAGCTGTAACATTGAAATTCAAACAACAAATTGGAAAAAAAAACACTGCAGCATATAACAAAGAGTTAATATTATACTCAAAAAGCTTTTAGAAAATGATAAACACCCAATAGAAAAGTAGGGTAATGATTCAGTCAATACTAAAACGTACTATGATAAAAAACAGATACATATAAAGAAAAGATGCTGCATTTAATTAAACACAAGAGCTATAATTGATCATCATCTGAGAAAAATTAAAACATTAGGGATTGGCACTTCCAAGTAGTGTTGTTAGGGATGTAAATGTGTACAATGTTCCAGAGGAGTGTTTGGTAATATGTATCAAAATGTAAAATGAAAATTTCCTTAACAATTCTAGGAATTTACGCCATATAACTTGTCAAAATGCAGAAAGGTATTTGCAAAAAAATAGTCACTGAATATTTATTTATTTACTGCAAAATGGAAGCAATGAAATATTTATTGACAAGGGAACTCTAATAAGTTAATTTCTTTACCAGATATAAGGCTTACCAAATTTTGTATTTATTTGTATGTCCGCTAAAGAATTTCCCAATTTGTCCAAATTGCCAAATTTATTGTGACACATATTTGTTTATAAAGTACCCTGAGTACTCCTATAATCTTTTCAGGGTCTGTAGTGATGCCCCTGTTTTTTTTCTCCTGATTTTGGTAATTTGTGTCTTCTTTTTTGTTTTCCTGATCAGTATAGCTACTGATCAGTTAAGTTCATTGATTCTTTAAAGAAACAGGTTTTGATTTCATTGTTTTTTTCTTTATTACCTTGTTCTCTGTCTATCTTTAATCTTTATCATTTTTTTTCTTTTTAATTACTCTGGGTTTAATTCACTCCTACATTTCCAGCTTTTATGGTACATTTCTACCATGGCTTCTACCACAGCTGCCAGCTCTGTCTTGAAACAGTGTTTTCTTCTCTTTTGACCATGTGTTCACATTCTTTGCAACATCATCTTCAGGAATTCTCCAAGGCTTGCATTGAAGTTGGAGTCCTCGAGGGAGGATTTATGCTTATTTCTTGCAGTTTCCTGAGACACAATTGAGGATCACTTTAATTCAGATTCTTTGCTTATGAGAACTGGTTTATAACTTAAGCCTTTTTTCCCTCAATGCTAATATTGAAATAGGTAAGTTTTTTCCTTGTCTTCTGTGCTATCGGTTTGTCTTTGTTCACTCCACCACTTCGTGGTCTCAGCTTTATGGAGATACTCCCTAGTTCACTCACCAGCATGTTCTTAAGTTGATTCTAGACCTTGAACAAGGGTTCCAGTATTGCAGATATGGAGACAGTGGGGAAATAAAGAGTGTATTATTTTAGCATCTTCCTTTTTGTCAAGAAAGCATTAGCTCTGCTGGAAGACTTCATACCGACAATTCATTGGTCAGAATTGTTCATCACAGCCATCCCTTTTGCAAGAAACCTGAGCGGGACCCATTGCATCAAGAACAATGTGTTTGCCAGGTGCGGTGGCTCACGCCTGTAATCCCAGCACTTTGGGAGGCTGAGACAGGAGAATCGCAAGTTCAAAGCCAATATCTGCAATGGCAAGGTGCTAAGCAGCTTAGTGACACCCTGTCTCTAAATAAAAACACAAAATAGGGCTGGGTATATGGCTCAGTGGTCAAGTACCCCTGAGTTCAATCCCTGGTACCAGAAAAAGAACAATGGGTCTGTCACTAGGGAAAATGGGACAATCAATATTGTAGTAGGAACCTAAAGTGTTTTCCAAAGCCTGGAATATTAAAATAATAACAATTATAGATTCGTATTTTTCTTCCTCTGGGAAGAAATATAAGAGATTACAAATATAAGAGATTACACACTGAAATATAAGAGATTACAACAAATATAGGTTGATGATATAGACATAGATTAGAGTTTATTCACATCAGCACCATTGACATTTTGGGTTTTATCATTTTCTTTAAAGGGAACTGTCCTGTGCGCTGTAGAGTGTTTAACAGCCTCTCTGACCCCTACTTCCTGGATACCAATAATATTCTACCTTCTTAGCTGTGCAAACTAAATCTATCTCAAGATATATTTTTTTGGAGAAAAATTCCCCTTAATTAAAGCCACTAATATAGATATAAATAAATGTAAATATGCAAATATGCACACACGGACACACATATGCCTGCGCACACAGTGAGATTTATTTACTGTCGACTCTTGACACTAGTCTTAGGCTTTTGAGACCCAAGCTTTATGTGGGTCTCTAAGTTTCACTGAAACTATATCAAGCTACCTTCATTCACCACTTTCATTGATGAGTAAACTGAAGTTCTCAGAAAGTAACATGTCTGATGTCACATAGCTAGTCAGCTACAAAACTGGACCATGAACAATCTCCACAGCTTAATTTATACCTTTGATTTGGACTGATTTTCCAACCTTACACCCTCCTGCTCCTCTCCACAATAGTCACCTGTTGACTCAGAATCTGGCTGCTGCAGTCTCTGCCATGTTCTCGTCCTGTCCTGTTGTGCCATAGCATCTGTTGGCTTCCCCAGCCTTCAGAATCATCTTGTGCAAAGACTTCCATTTCTGCAAACTCAGCTCTAATAACATCAAATCTATGTAGAGAACATTCATACCTCGTGTGTGAATGCAGAGTCCCTCTAACTAGATGATGCATTAATTAGAGTTCATAAGCCCCTAGCCAGACACACTGAGTGGCTATTGTGTTACACCATTCAGAGCCCTTCCCTGGTCTCAATGTCTGGAAATACCAATCACTGTTCATTCAAGATGTCTACCAGGCAGGAAATGGCCCTTGACTTCAGAGTCTGCCTTGTCCAAGGTAATGCTCCTCTCAGGGGGTGGCCTGTGGCCACTGTTGGGCTGATACAGGGATACAAAGGCCCAGTTCCCTTTGTCTTAATTGGGGACAATTCTAAAAGGTCATCCTATCTTCAGAGCCCTGTAGGGTTGGCTGTTTTCAGCAGTAACATCGTTGTTGGTCAGCATCTCTCTCTGCCCCATTTTGCCTGTTACTTCCTTACAGGTGTATCTGCTGAAAGCAGTCACAGATAAACCTTCTGCGTGCAACTTTTTCTTTCAGAATTGTCTCCAGATAATTCAATCAAGATCATTGTTGTCAGAAGTGGATCTAAGAAGTGGGTCAAGGAGAAATGGACAGGGCACTGGTAGTTTTTGTTAAAAACAAAAACAGCAACAAAGCATACACTATGAGCAAATTGGTAACATTCTCTTTTTAAAAAATTATGTTGCACTTTGTAATTGGGAATGTAGTCTTCCGTTAAAGCAAAACTTATCAAAGATCTGCAATGTCTCTGAAAGTTTGAAGAAACTACTCCTGGTGCCCTGGTAGGAATGTGTTGGTCTCCACCAGCTCTGCCAATGTCCAGCCAAAGAGTCATTCTGCCCTTTAAGGGGCCTGGGGGCTCCATGTCATCTTCCTAGGCAGCAGCAGAGGGCAGCAGAGCCCATACTCTGGGATTTCCAGTTGCAGGACATGTGTTTTAAGGAACTTTGTTGCCAACAACTAAGGTCAATGAAACTCACTCTGCAGTGAAGATTAGAAATAATTAGTAAGCAAAGTCTACAGATATTGAGAACAATGACTCCTAGAAGAAATCTGATAGCATAAGGGGCGATCAAACCCAAGACATGGTTTTCTGATGTCTCTGAGCCAAAGGCCACAGCCAATGCTGGAGGAGAGGCTCAGGTCCCCAGCCACCTCCTACCCAGTTCACTTTTTCTCCTTTTCCCTTACTGGTCAAAGACCCTAAGAAGCAAATGTAACACAATCAGTCATGACTCCAAAGGGCCAAAGGCAAGAAAAATGTGCAGCTATTCAGGAACATGACATGCCTCTCATTTTATTATGGCTTCATTGTCTTTGAAAAATATTTTATAATTTTTCCACAGTGCTTTGCACAGATCTGATTAGCTTTAGTCCTGGCTACTTTATATGTCCTTATTTCACGTGCAGTTGATATATTTTAAGTAAATCACATTTTTTTAAAAAAACTATAGCTGGTGTATAAAGTACAACTGACTTTTGTTTATTAACATTATTAAAAACATTGCTAATCTCAATAAATAATTTAAGTGATTTTGTTGTAGGTTTTTTTTTTTTTTACTTTTTTTTGGAATCAGTAATATTATTTAGTAACAATTGATCTCTTCCTTTCCAAACCTCACACCATTACTTTATTACTCCTACATTAGTTTGTTGGCAAGGACAACTAGTAAATGAATGATTAACAGTAGAGTTGATAGTTGTCATCTTTGACGTTGCCTGTATCTTTAGCGGAATGCTTTCAACATTTTGTCATTGAGTATATTTTCTTTAGGATCTTTTTTGAAAGGTCTTATTATCCACTTACAAGAACTATGAATAATGTATAGAATGTTCAATATCATCAAATGTGACTTCAGCATTTATGGAGACAATTCCATGGTTGTCCTCCTTCAGCCTCTTATGATGACATAGTAGGCACAAAGCTACTCATATTCTCACTTCTGACACCTGTGACTTCCATGGCGAAAGACACTGCAGAAGTGATTAAGTTTAAAGACTTCGATACGGGGATATCATCCTGGATCATACAGATGGGACCAGTCTAATCCCGGTATTCCTAAAAATGAAAGAGGGAGGCAAAAGATTGGGCCACAAGGATATGATACTAGAAGGATTCAATCCACCACTGTTGTCCGTGATGCTGGAGGGAGTGAACTACAAGCCTAGGAATGTGACTCTCTCCAGAGGCTGGGGGCAGTTTACATCCAGCAAGAAAACAGACCTAGGCGTTACCACCACAGGGTACTGGGTTCTGCAAACAACTTGAATGAGCAAGGAACAAATTGCCGTGGAGCCTCCATAAAGGAGCCTGGTCTGGCTGACTCATTTATTTAGCCCCAGGAGACCTGCATCAGATTTCTGACCTCGAGAACTATAGTGTGATAGACTTGTATTAGTTCAATCTAATAAATGTGTGGTAATTTATCACATAAGCAATGAAAAACTGACATACATGGTGAATCACACTAATAGATTTTCTATTTCGGACCAGCCTCACAATCTTGGAATAAACATAGCTTATCTTAAATGTATGAATTGCTCAATTCAGTTTGCTGAGTTTGTTCTGGATTGTCCACAGCTCTAGATAGGGCCTGTGACTTTCTCTTCTTACACTTCTCAAGAGATTTCTTCAGGATCTTCCTGGCCTCATAGAAAGAATTAGAAAGTGTTTTGTTTTATATTCCCTGAAGCAGCTGCTGTGTGGTTAGAAGGATCTTTTCCATCAGAATTTTGTAGAATTCATGTGTTTATCCATTTAGGTCTGCTTCCTGAGGAAATCTTTAAGTACTGATTGAGTTTTTTTATTAATTATAAAACCATTTTCCTGTTTATTCAGGAGCTTATTTTTTAATTTATATCAGTATTAGCTTCTGTGAGTAAAACACAACAAAACATTAAAAAAAAAAGAAGGCACTGTGGTTTGAGGCTGTAGTTTCACCTACACGTGAATAAATTCCAGAGCTCTGCTTCACAATATTGTGCTACTAGTTAACAATACTATATTGTGCACTTAAAAATTTTATTGGAGTATATTTCATGCTAAAGGCTCTTATTGCAATCAAAATAAAAGATTTAAATAAAATAGACATTGATTTATTTTTCCAGTAAGCACATACTCTCCAAGATTGACTGCTCTGGTCAGTGAAGACTAAGTGGTTTCTTGCTGTTCTGCCATCTTTAACACTTGACTTCTATCTCATGGTCCACAATAGCTATTCCCGCCCCTACAAACTGATATGCATTCCAGTCAGCAGGAGAAAAGAAAAGCAGAGGAAGAGCATGTTCTGTCTTTTTAAGAATATCATCTGAAAAGTTACACCTATCATTTCCGTTGAGTTTCCACTGGAAAGACTTTATTCACACGACCATACCTAACTGTAAGAAAAGCTAATGTTTAGTCTTGTATGCGTGGTGTTATGTCCAGCTAAAATTTAGAGTATCTAGAAATAGACACCAGATTATAAGAAGGCTCCTCCTCTAAAGAGCAGCAGAGGCTAGTGAATGAGCAAATGACCAATGTGTCAGGAGAGAGCTATATCTCTCTGCTCTTCCTACCCAGCAGGAATGAAGGGGCAAGTGTTAGTTCATAGACTGGTCAGAAACAAGATGAGCACAGATCTGAAGTAAATATGGCCACAAAGCATAGAAATTGCAAGAGGAAAGGAGCATTCTGGAACAGAGAACGGGAAGTTCAGAGATCAGGAGATGGAGCTGCACTCGGTACATTTAGGAAAAAACAAGGGGCTGATGTGTGTAGAGAAAGTGAGTTAAGAAATTAACTAGATGAGATGAAATCTGGCCAATTGTACTGTGCTCGGTAGTCATGTAAATTTTTTGGATTTTATCTAATAAATATACAAAGCCATTGGAATATTTTGTACAGAATAACAAAATTGGTAACACTGGGGTAGAAGCAGTGGAGTAACAAGAGGTCAGGTTCTGGATACATGTAAAAGTCGACCTGAAAGGATTTACTGAGGATTTGAATATGAGTTTAAATGAGAGTTATTAAAGTCAACTCTAAGATTATAGAGCCAAATACCTGGAAAATAACATTATTTTACTTCTGAATATTTACATTACATTTACATTTTCTTTATCTCTATTTAGTGCCCTCACCTGTCTCCTACCATAGGTTCTTCTATGCTTATACTTTATTCCACATTCTGCAATTTACTAGGTGGCTTTATGTTCAATAATCATTCTACATTATGACTTCCTATTTGGCTAAGTCTAATTTTTGTGGGTTCTTTTTATTAGCTTTGAAGTTCCAAAATGACATTATTTCTCTTCTTTTTATTATAATTACTAATACCTATTCATTGTAAAATTAATAGGATTAACTGTGATTTTCCATGCCTGCCCATATCCTGTATTGATCATGCCCATCCTTCTTCCTTCTCTCCTCCTCCTTCTGACCCTCTTCCATGTCCCTTGTAGTTTTCCACTTTCAGATTATTTCATTTCTTAATTTCTATTTTAGTTCTTTCCATTGGATTTTTTATTTTGTTATATTAGAATATGTATAATGTAAAATATAACAAACATTTGTGTGTGGTGAGTATGTAAATATATACATGTATGTATATGTACATACATGTGTGTATGTATGCATAGGTCAATAGATAGACGCACAAGATTTTTTGGTGAAGAACAGTTTTAATGAAAAATATCCTTCAGTTTCCTTTAGTATGTTGTCATTCTAAGCAATGTATTCATACAATTTTCAAGTACTCATGCTTTCCATATTTTTAATTAACTTTATTGAGATCTATTTTGCATAAAATAAAATGTTTCCATTTAAAAATTTATAGTTTGGCAAGTTTTGACAAGTAGATGCATTTAACCATGACCATAATCAAGAAAGGGAATAATTTGATTACTCCCAAATTCCCTTTGTGCTGTCTTATAATTACTTTGCTGTGTCTTTAAAAAAATATATATTTTTCATTGTTGGCCTACAGTTTGCACTACACAATTACAACTAATCTTACTCAACTTCAAATAATACCATACTACTCCCTGGACAGTGCTGGTAACTTAGAGAAGAGCATTTTTGGTTTCTTCTCATCCCTTATAATATTGAGGTCATTTCTTTCATTTATGCATATGCTGTAATCATAGAATACTTCATGGACTCTAAACAAATGACTGTTAAGTCCATTAAAAACAAGGAAAATAGGAGCTGGTGGTGTAGCTCAGGGGTAAAGTACATGTCAAGCAAAGCACAGGGCTGTGGGTTTCATCCAAGCACTACAAAGAAGGGGGGAATTAGGAGAATAAAATATTTTATTTTGCCTTTATTTATCTTTTATCTTTTTCTCTGATGCTCTCTTCTCTTCATATAGACCCAAGTTTCTGACCTCTGCAATTTTTCAGAACCTGTTAAATTTCTTTCAAGGCTCACCCGTTGGCAACACATTCTTCTGAATTATTTGTCCAAGAAAACCCCTTTCCCCTTTACTTTTGTAGGATAATTTCTATGGATGAATAATTATAGGTTGGTGAAACTGTTTTTCATACTTGAAATGTATTTCTTCTGTTGTCTCTCCTGCAATTCCCATTGCACCACTGAGGTGCCTTTTGTAACTAGTTTGTCACAGTTCCTGGACTCCACTTTTTCTTCTCTCTGTCTTGGTGAGCATTTCCACCTCGGTTTCACATCTGAATCTCCTGCCTGCTTAACCTCTCAGACTGCCTTTCTCCTTGCCTTTTACCTCACTTTGCAAATTTTGTTGAAAGTGGACACAATGTATTCAATAATAGGAAATGAGACTAGTTAGGCTTTTAGCATAAGGTTTTATATTCATTTGACTAGTTAGGCTTTTAGCATAAGGTTTTATATTCATTTGCTGCAATGTGTTTATTGTATGCTGTAGCTTTAGGCTTCAGAAGTTTCAGTATCTTTTAGTTTCTGTGGCTTTTTTGCTTTGCTTTTTTTCTTTTTTTTCCCCTTCCCTCTCTCCTTGTTCTCTTTGGGTTTCCCTGAAAATTTATTCACAAATATAGTCTGTCTTGCTGCTTTCAGCTTTAATCAACTGTTTCTATACTGGAGCCCCTTTCCATGTAGTGCTAAGCAACAGGGTAGTGGAAACATTTCATATAATCATTAATTTCAGGATTTTAGTGGGCCTGAGTTCTCAAACTGCACACATCAGTATTTCTTAGCCTCCCCCCACCTGACTTTACTTGTATGAGACAAAAAGTCTAGAGGGATCTGAACTTGTCCAGTTGCCTTTCCTCCTGGTTCCCTAGAGTAGTTTTCCTTAGAGGGCAGGCTATTTTTAAGGAGAATTCCATGAGTGTATTTCAATATGGTTTATTTCCCCTGGGTGTATTTTAAAACACTTGTCCTTCTACCTACAACATGAGGGGATGTGTTTCTGATCCTCATCATGAGAACATGGAGGGTCCTGGTGGTAAATCACCTACGTACGGGATCACCTAAGATTGATACCCTAGCAGTATTTCATTATTACGATAGTTCACACTCAGTTCATCAAAATTATCATGGAAGTCTTCTTACCAGTTACTGGCTACCTGGCTTCTGCTCCCATGCCAGGCTCAACTGCAATCCTCTGCATTTGGCATCTCTCCTGACATTAAGGTTGTTTGCCCTGTGATCTCATATCTCTAAAAAATAATAGAAATGTCATTGATTTTCAGTTTGTGTAGTTACATTTCTTGTTGTCAGAATGAAATTGTTGACGTTCACGTTCTTTATTTCTCTTTATTAGTCAGTCTGAAATAAGTCTCTTATCTTTATTATTAATTGGAGTATTAAGAGCATTTATATTTAATGTACTTATCATTGCATTTGGATTTAAAAGTATCATATTTCCATTCTTTGAATATAAACGATAAAAATTCTGTTTTTATATATAAACTATTTTTAAAAGACTCATTCTTTTTCCCTTTCTGTCTTCTTTTGAATTATATTTGTAATTAACTATTTTATATCTATCTTGGTTTATTCACTATATTTTATTATTTTATTTTACAAGTGGTTGTTTTAGACATTCTAGTATTGATGTAATTTATCGCATGCTAGCTTACACCTGCCATGTAAGAGCATTACCACAACATATTTCCATTCTCCTTGACCTCATCTTCTCCGCTATTGCTGTCATTCATTTTCCTCTTAAATGTATTTTAAATCCCAACGCATATTTTTACTCATTTTCCTTTAAGCAATTATAATTTTAATTTTTTATTGATGCATTATAATCATACATAATAGTGGGATTTATTATATACCATCTTCATACATGCAAATACTTTTGAAAAATCTAATTCTCAATATCTTACCTTTTCCTCCCTTCCTCCCTCCCCAATTGATCCACTCTACTGATCTCCCTTCTATTATTATTATTTAAATTAGTGCTTTATAATATATATAGACAGCATATATAGACATATTTATATATTTGACTGATTGTAGTATATTCATACATGCACATAGCAGAATTTAGTTCTCCCATACTTTATTGGGCCCTCTCCTCCTGCCTCCCTCTTGATTCCTTTCCTCTACTCTATTGGGTTCCCTTATATTTTGGTGAGATCTTCCCTCTGTCTTCCCTTATTCTCTCCCCACCCCCTGCTCTTGTTTCCCTGTATGAGAGAAAAAATTCAACCTTTCACTTTACTTGCTTATTTCACTTGGCATGATGTTCTCCCCTTATATCCACTTACCAGCAAATGATATAATTTCATTCTTCTTATTGCTGAGTAAAACCCCATTGTGTATATGTACATTTTCTTTACTCATTCATCTGTTGACAGGCACCTAGGCTGGTTCCACAACTTGGCTATTATAAATTGTGCTACTCTAAACATTGATGTGCCTGTATCACTATAGTATGCCAATTTTAATTCTTTTTGATGAATACCAAGGAATGAGATGGATGGATGTTATGGTGGATGGTGGTTCCATTCCTATTCTTTTGAGGAATCTACATATTGCTTTTCAAAGTGATTGTACTAATTTGCAGTTCCATCAATAATGTATAAGTGTACCTTTCCCTTCATACCCTCATCAGCATTTATCATTATTTGTATTCTTGATGACATTCTAACTGAAGTTGACATCTCAGTGTAGTTTTGATTTGCATTTCCTTGATAAGCAATTGCATTTTAAATAAAATTTAAAAATGGAAAAATGTTTCTTACATTTTCCTATTTATTCACTATTTCTGGTAATATTTATTCCTTTGCATAAATTTGAGTCTTTATCTGATATCATATTTCTTCTTCCTGAAATTTTTTCTTTTGTATTTCTTTGGTGAAGATTTTTCAGAAAGAAAATACTGCTACCAATATTTTTGTAGGAAATTATTCACCACATACTAAATTCTATGCTAACAATAATGCTTTTTTCTTTTTAACAGTAAATATGTTGCTCTATCATCTTCTAGGCTTTACAGTGTCCGCTGAGAAAGCTGCAATTATTCTCAGTTTTGTTCCTCTTTACTCTATGTGTCTATTTTCTAGTAACTTTAAAGATTTTCTTCTGCTTAATGTGTCTTTTCTTTTCTCA
Source organism: Geosciurus inauris (assembly GCA_004024805.1). Taxonomy (NCBI): domain Eukaryota; kingdom Metazoa; phylum Chordata; class Mammalia; order Rodentia; family Sciuridae; genus Geosciurus; species Geosciurus inauris. The sequence continues at coordinate 43,676 of PVHX01015547.1, forward strand.
GTTCTGACCATTGAACTCAGGGTCTTGGATATGCTAGGCAAGTGTCCTAGCACTGAGCTAGAGATACAACCCCTATAATGTGTTGGTGAATGTTTTTATATTTCTTATGTTTGTCATTCATTGAGCTTTTGGTTCTGTGAGTTCATTGTATCCATCAAATTAGAAAAATATGAAACCACACCATTTTAAACATTTTTCCTTCTCCATCCACTAGTTTTTCATGGGATTCCAGATGTATATATTTTAAATGTTTTATTTTGTCCTACTGAGATTCTGTTTGGTATCAGTTTGGTATCAGTCAAACCCTTCTCCATTATGTTAATGTTTTCTGTTAAAACTTGAGCATATTTTATTATTTACCAAAACTCTTGCAAGGTCTTTTCTGCTAATTATATAATCCTATTAATTTTATGTCTGTTTTTCTCATGATTGTTAGTCCATACTTGCTGTTTTTTCACTTGTCTGATATTTAATTGAATGCCAGACATCAGATTATTGCATTGTTTATGTGTCTAAATTTTTGTGTTCTTGACTTAAAAAGTGTTGAAATTTCTTTGGTTGACAATGAAGTTGCTAGTGGTTTAGGTTGAACTTTACAACATCTATTTGAACTTTACAACATCTTGCTTAGCATGTCCAAGACCCTGAGTTCAATGGTCAGAACTGAGAAAAGAAAAGACACATTAAGCAGAAGAAAATCTTTAAAGTTACTAGAAAATAGACAATAGAGTGAAGAGGAGTGAAGGTTTTTAAGGGTATTTGTAGCAGAGCCCTTAGTCTAGGCTTAATTTAACCCTATTATTCTTCTGGCTTCTTACTGATTTCCTGAAGTATTCAATGAGCTTCCTCTACTCTGCTGGAAGAATCCTGGTCTCTGAGCTCTTGGGTTGCGTTTATTTTAGGTATGGTACAGTTCTTCACTGGGCCTCTTGGAGCTTCAACTTACATAAGCACTGGTTAGTATTCAGCTGAGACTCCAGATGATCTCTTTGTACATTTCTGGAACTCTTGGTCTACATACTTTCCACTTCTCCAGTATTTTTTCCACACTCTGTTCTTTGCCTCTGTCACTCAATGAGAATGTATATTCTGCTTGTAATCTACTCCATACATGATCACTCCGAAAATTTAATCTTCTTAAAGGATATAGCCATGCACAGCCTGCTTATCCATATCTAAAGGTAAGTGTATTTTCAAATTTCTTGTTGTTACCTACCTTTGTAAAAAAGTACATCTGGTTCTAGTTATTGCATTATTGCATTACATTATATTCCCTTTCTAAGTAAGTTAATTGATTAATCAATTAATCTAATGATATGAATATATTATTTACATAGCCAAATAAATATAAATACATATACACGTATGGCTTTAGAATTATACAAGCTCCACAGGAGGATCTGACTCTTAGTAGCTACCTTTGAGCAGTTATTGCCCTGAACAGTATGGGATGAATATTCTCCTCCCCTTTTAGTCAAGAAGTCCTTAAAGCTTTCTCCTTAGATGTTGGATGTCCACTAGTCTTGTTTCTTCTCAATGAATAATTTATCTGTGGGAAGAAAAAATTAATCTTTGATAATTTATCTTGGATAGATGTTGTTGGATAAATTAATCATGGGAATATTCACCCATGACATTCTCTGTCTGTGTTTTTCTGTGAGTATAAGGATATTTTCACTGTTTTTAGTATATACCTTATTCTTTCAAAGATGGAGAGACCCTAGGTTTTTGGGTTTCATCTCACAGCCATGAATCTATAGCCCTCTTTGGTGGGAAGTTAGGTAGCAATGAATTGATTCCTGTTTCTCTTCGGTGGGCAGGTTATAATTTGCCCTGAACTAGGGCTATTGCTAAAACGTGTACGTTTTCTACTGTTTGGAAGCTGGACCAGAGAAGACAATGGTGAAGATGCTGTGCAGCTCCTGCCTTACCATGTCTGCTAATTTACAAAAGTAGAGTGAACTTCCAGTGTTTCCCTTCTGCCCTGTATGTGGCCTGTCTATGCTGTGGTCTTATTCCCTCCAGGTATGGAAATATTAGAGGGGGCTTCAGAAATAATTATCCTCTTCCCACATTATTTCAAATTTGATTTTAACAGACTTGTTCTTTGTTAGCCTCAGGATAGTCTCAATTTGATAAAAATAAAATTCTGTCTTATCTCTTTTTCAGAGATTATAGCATGAGATTGAGGGCCTTTCCTAGTGTCAGCACAATTGAGATTTTTTCTTTTTCAAGTCAATGTGCTGATCAATGAAACTTGTAAATTGCAGTTTATCACATTTCCTGGACAAAAAGAAAAGCTCCCACAAATGCCAAAAATAAACAACGTAATTCTTCTATGTCTCCTTCCTATCAGTGCAGCAAATTGGAACATCAGGCTACTTCTTTTATATATATATATATATAAGTATATATATATATATATATACTGTTCATTGAAAGTGCATATAAAGATGTTTAATATGAAGAATGTAATCTGCTTATAATTTTGTGCAAAGTTAGAAAAATTATGATTGTAACAATTTTTTTTCTATTTGCCTCAGCAAATGTTTTCAGTGAATAGTGTGTACAGCTTCTGAAAATTTGTTTTTTTCTGTTATGTATTAAAATTCAACTTTTGAGAAAAATAAAAAA